>NW_004624760.1:2248108-2296880 GCF_000247695.1 Heterocephalus glaber
GAGCGGGCCAGGCCTGCGGGGCGCGCGGGGGCGGAGTTCGGTGCCCGCCCACCTGCCCGGGCGACAATGCGGTGACCCGGGGGCGGCCCTCGCCGCGCGCCGGAGACGTGCGCCCTGGGTGAGTTTCCGGGCGTCCCTCGGAGGCGGGGGAAGGGCGCGGATAGAGCCCCTCGGAGCCTGCAGAGGCCGCCCTCGAACCCGGGCCGCGCGCGCACCTGCGGGACCCCGTGTTTGTAAACAAACTGCGCGCCTAATGAGGCTGGCGGGGGCGCGCGGGGCGGGGAGGTGGGCGGGGCCTCCGGGAGGAGCGGCGCTCGGCCCCGCCTGGAGGCGGTCGCTGGAGAGAGCGGGTCGAGTCCCCGCAGCTGGTCGGGGCGCGGGGTGACCTGGCCATGCTCGCAGGCCTTCCCGACCTCGAGCCTCAGTTTCCCCATCTGGCCCCAGTGAAAAGAGGGATAAGCCCCCATCCGGACCTTCCGCACGGGGCCACCGAGGTGAAAACGAGGAGCCCTGTCCCCTTTTCTGTGCTTTGGAAGGCTCAGTACGCGGACACAGTTCAGGTCTCGTTCTAGGGGCCGATTACTCGAGGGTGTACATAAGGCACTTTTAAAATATAATTTGAGCGAGACGTGCAATGCAATCCAGTATTACAAGATAAAGTGTCCGTGTGGTGGATCCTGAGAAAGCGGTAAAATTGTATAGATTCTTGACTAGATCACCAGTGCCTTCGTTAGAATTTTTGCTTTTCTTTTTTTTCCTTTTTTTTTTCCTGTGTTTTTGGCCAAGGGGTTTTTTCATACCAAGAATGGACTGCTCCCCGGAAAAGAACACAGGACACCGCGGACGAAGGGAAGGTCCTGTTTTTAGCACAGCTTCCAACAGGTTGTCGGGATCGCAGTTCACTAGTACTAAGGACTTATGCTCTTCCTTCCAATGTCCACTGCTTCAGCTGGATCGAGTTGTCCAAGGCCTCCAGCCCAAGAGTGGGTGGGCGGGGCCGGAAGAGTCCTCCCCAGGAGAGGAAGACTGGGTCCTCACTCCTCCTAGACCGCTGGGAAAGGCTCCCTCGCTCTGGCCCACTGGACACCCAGGCTCCAAGTCACACCCAGTTTCTCCATCTCAGAGCCGTCCTTGTAATGACTCTTGGTGGTGGAGAGAGGGGAACCAGTCCACGGCGTTCATCCTTGTGATCACTCCGTCGTTTGGGGGTCCGCGTAGCTGGGCTGTAGCAGTTCTGATTCCCAAAGCAGTCTCCCGCTGGCGAGGGTCCTTGCTTTCGATGATAACATGAAATAAAACCAAAGCACAAGTTTACAGGAAAAAGTTTTCATTGGCAAGAAAGAGAAAATGGTGAGGGACTTCAGCCTGAGGCCCTGAAGAAGATCAGGTTGGCCAGCAAATAGGAGAGAGACAGGAGAGGACCCAGCTGGGGCGGCCGGAGGGTGCTCTTGGTGGAAGGGGTCCAATTGGACCCCGGAAGTCAGTTTTTATCCAGCTGTGATTTGAGCTGGGTAGATGTTGTAAACCCCAAGGAAAATCCCAAAAACAAAACAAACAGCATGATGATGCACACCTGTAATCCCAGCACTCTGGGAGACGGAGGCAGGAGAATCCAATGGTCAAGCCCAGCCTGGGAGATTTAGTGACCTATTGGGAACCTGTCTCAAAATAAAGAATAAAAAGGACGGGGGCCGGGGATTTAGCTCAGTGGTGCCGCCACCTGCCTGGCAAGCGCAAGGTCCTGAGTTTGATCCCCGGTACTCCCACTCCCCCAAAAAAGAATAAAAACGGCTGGGGATGTAGCTCAGTGACAGAGACTCTGGTTTCCAACCCCAGTGCCAAAAACACAAGCACGCAAGTGAGTTTTTCCTCCTTGCCCCCTGAACCTGCTGCTTCCCTTGTGTGTGAGGGGCGTTCCCACAAACGCCGGCCCCGGCTTTATTTTGGTGACTGCCAGCACCAAGAGCAGCTTCACCTCTCACTTCCAGGAGCAGCTGTTCTGTGCCAGGCTTTCAGGGGAGGAAACTGAGGCCCAGGACTTGCCCAGGCCCAGAGCCGACATGGAGGGAAGCTGAGACCCGAGACCCCAGCCCTTGGGTCACTTTCCCTGGTCAAAGCCTCCTAGCCCCTCCTTGCTGTCTCTGCTGGGCTGGGGCTGGGAGACCTTGGGCCCTCACTGGCAGAGCAGAAGGGCAGTGTGGCAGGAGGGCCTGGGGCAGAGTCCTTGGAACCAGTGTCCCATCCAAGCCCTGATGCCGCTCCCCAAGGAAGGCCCGGCTTCTGTCCCTGCCACCTGGGCCACATCCTCCCGGACACTCTGGCCACCAGGACCGGCTGCCTCTCACTCCTCACAAGGCCAAAAGGAGCCGCTTTTACAGTCGGCCTGGACCAGGAGTGCACAGCCACCAGTGCCTGTGGGCTGGCCATGGATCCGCAGTGGTCCCCAGAATGAGGGCCAGAACCTGGCCTCCCTGGGGCCCGCTGACTCTTCCCTCACTGTCCACTCGCACTTGGCCAGATGGCTCAGCCCCTGGTCCTTTCCAAGGCCAGCGGAGTGCCCAGGAAGCCACATCAAAGGGAGGGGCCAGAAACTCAGCTGCCTGCCCACAGGCTGGTGCGGCCGGGGAAGGGACTAGGGTGGCCCTGGCTGCTCTCCGCCACTGCACCAGGCTCTCCTGTCTCAGGCTTCAGGTCTCAGGGGTCCCCTCCCGCTGAAGTTGGGCCCCCTCGGGCAGAGCCTGGTCCTCCAGCTCTGGGAGGGGACTGCACTGCTCCCGGGCCAGGCAGTGGCAGGAGGAGGTCTTGACCCAACCTGAGTCCTGGCTGTCTCCCCTCTGATGGGACAGAGCCCCGAGAACAAAACTCTCAGCCTTCTAGGTGCTCAAGAGCTGGAAAACGAGCCAGGCGTGGTTGCGTATCCCAGTTATCCCAGCACTCAGGAGGCTGAGGCAGGAAGATTGCTGTGAGTTCAAGGCCACCTTGGGCTACAAAGTGAGTTCAAGACCACCCTGAGCTACATAGCAAGATGTCAAAACAGAAGAAAGAGCTGGAAAACAGATGAATGTCTCTTCCTCTCTCCCAGCCTCCACCTGCGGGCCTCCCTGTAGCCAGCCTGCCTCCCACTCAACCAGGAGGCCCTGGAGGCTTCGCTCCAGCCAGCAGTGGGCCCAGAGCCTCTGCTGCCGCCACCTCCTCCACATGCCGGCCCCTGCAGCCACAGAGCATCACAGTGCGGAGCCTTTGTTTGTACATCAGTTTCCTGAAAGTTCAGTTATTGTGAGTCTTGCCCCAGGTACTGATCGGCTCTCTGCAGGTTTTGTAAAAATAATCGTTTCAGGGTGGAGATGTAGCTCAGTGGTATGGCCTTTGCCTAGCATGCACAAGGCCCTAAATCCAATCCCTGCAAATCATGATACTATAGCAATAAATAATGAGTTTCTGAGCAAACCCCGACCTGTAGGAGATTCTGGAGGGCATGTAGAGCAGAAGTTTCTAGTTATATAATTTACTGCTGCTTGCTGTGTGCCTGGCGCTGGGTACTTTCAAAGAATATTTTTCTTGGTGTTTTTTTTGAGACAAGGTCTCACTATGGCTGACCGGAGGAGGAAGGGAGACAGTGTCTACCCACTGGTCCAGGCCGGGGCCTCAGTGGGCCTGTGCATCCTGGGAACAGGGCGGAGCCTCAGTCGATGGACTGACAGCCATGAACAAATGCTGGGCACAGCGTGGCTGCAGATACCCAGTGCTACCGAGAAAAACCAAGCAGCAGAGCAAGGGAGGGCCAGGCTGGTGTGGTCAGGGCAGCTAAAGACCTGTAATAACATTGAGAGTCATTTTTATTAATTAATTTGTATGTTTTTTTAATTTTCTCTACTTTCTTTCTTTCTTTTTTTTTTTTTGAGACAGGGTCTTGCTTTGTAATCCAGGCTGGCCTAGAATTTGTGTCGATCCTCCTGCTTCAGCCTCCCATTCCCAAGTGGTGGGATTATGGGTGTGTGCCACGTTTAATTTTTTGGTACCACAAGGGGTTGAACCCAGGGCCTCCCACATGCTAGGCAATCCCTCTACCACTGAGTTGTACCTGGCCCTTTATTTTTCTTCTCAATCATTAGTACTTTCCTTTTTTTTCTGCAGCTAGCAGGTGTTGCTAGGTAACAGAAATTGCATTTGTTTTAATGAGTCGTCATGATGTGGTCTGGGAAGAGCTCTGGCCCTTGGATCTCCAGGGATGCTTTCGCAACTCTGCACAGGTGACTCTAACACTGGGGCCTTGCCCGACAGAGCAGGGCCCCCAAGACAGTAAGATAAATGTCTCTACAAGAGTTGAAGACATAACAGAAATTACTGGGGTATTTTGGTTCATTTGAGACAGGGTCTCGCTATGTAGTTCAGGCTGGCTTTGAACTCCCCTAGACTGGCCTCAAACTCATAGAGATCCTCCTACCTCAGCCTCCCAAGTGCTGGGAGTACAGGCCTTCGCCATCACGCCCAGCAAATAATTGGATTCCAAAAAGAGGATTAAACAGGATACAAAATCTACATTAAATTAATAGCTTTTCTATTCACCAATAATAAATTTGCTGACAAGGAAATTGAGAAAATAATTCCATTAACAATAGCTTCAAAAAACAAACCCTGGGGGCCCACCCAACCAAGGCAGTGAAAATCACAAAGATTACTGAAGAAAGTGACTGAAGAAGATACCAGGAGAGGGAAGGGGCCATGTTCATGGGTGAGGGAATTAATGTTTCAGTGGGTTAATTTTCAGCAGTACTGGGAACTGGACCCAGAACCTTTGCACTGAGCTATGTCTCCAGCCCCTGTCTTATTTTTTTTGGTATCGGGGATCAAACTCGGGTCCTTGCACTTGTGCAGCAGGTGGCGAAACCACCGAGTTAAATCCCTGGCCCCCTTGTCGTTTATTTTGAGACAGGGTCTCGCTATGTTGCTAGCATGCCCAGGCTTAAATATTTGGTCCTCCTGCCTCAGCCTACCAGAATGCTGGAATTTCAGTTGTGTGCCACAATGCCTGGCAGAATTAAAATTATTAAAATAACTATATTACAAAGGCTACATACAGGTTCAGTGCAATGCTCAGCAAAATGTGAATAACATTTTTCACAAAACTAGAAAAAAACTCCTAAAACCAATCCCAAGCAAAAAGAGCAAGACTGAGGCCTCACGATACCTGATTTTAAGTTACATTGTAGCTGGGCACCATAGTGCACATCTGTGATCCCAGCATTTGGGAAGCTGAGGCAGGAAGATTGCCACAAGTTCAAGACCAGCCAAGTTCAAGTCCACTGTGAACTGCATGGCAAGAACCTGTCTCAAAAAATAAAATAAAGGCCAGGGATTTAGCTCAGTGGTTTTGCCACCTGCTGCGCAAGTGCAAGGGCCTGAGTTCAATCCCCGGTACCAAAATAATAATAATAATAATAATAACAATAAAATAGAATAGAATTACAAAACAAGAATTGTATGAAAAATGTTCAGCTGGGGATTTAGCTCAGTGGTTCTGTTCTGCCGCCTGCCTCGCAAGCCCAAGGTCCCAAGTTCGATCATCCCCGGTACCAAAAAATAAAAAAATAAAAAGTTTCACTGGGAGGATATTTAAAAAAAAAAAGAATTCAAAAAACAACAAATGCCGCTAAGGATGGGGGCCACTTGTACACCGCTAGTGGGAATGTAAATTACACCATTACCATGGAAATCAGTAGGGAGGTTCTGCAAAAAACTAAAAATAGGACTACCATATGACCTGGCTACCCTACTCTTCGGTGTATAACTGAAAGAATTAACGTCAGCACGCTGTAGGACCAGCGGCACACCAGGGTTTGTTGGAGAACTGGCTTCAGACCCCATCAACAGATGGGTGGTTTATATACACAATGAAGTATTACGTAGTGGCGAAGAGGAATCTAGTTGTCTCTGTAGGAAATTAGATAGAACTGGAGATGACCATGAAATAAGGTGACTGAGACAAGTATGACACGTTTTTGCTAATGTGTGGGATCTAGGAGAGATGGCACAAAGGCAGAGGGAGGTTATTATAAGACAAGAGGACCGGAGAAAGGGGGGGAAGTGGGTGTAAGGGAGGTAAGGGCTGGAAACGCTGTTAATGGTATCACTAAGAGCTTGATGTCACCACGAGCCTAGGGAGGTGAAAGGATGTCCACTCCACAGCAGCATGCGGGGCGTTGCTGATCTTTCATTTTCAAAGATGCATCTGGGGCCCAGTCCCAGCCCTTCACCCACAGCCCCGCTGCCCAAGCCGGGCCTCTCCTGTCTCTCTCGCTCACATTGAAGTCGGGCCTGACCTTCCTCAGGGCCGCAGGCTCAAGTCCCTCACCGTTTTCTCTTTCTAATTAAGGCTTTTTTTTGTTTTTAGGCCAGGTGTGATAGCTCACACCTGTAACCCCAGCACTCGGGAGGCTGAGGCAGGAGGATTGCACGAGTGTGAGGCCAGCCTGGGCTACATAGTGAGACCCTGTTTAAAAAAAAAAAGAGTAGTTTTCTTCCTTGTACCAATAAAATGTTTCTAAGTAGATAAAATTAAGAATTGCTGGGCTGGGGATTTAGCTCAGTGGTTTTGCCACCTGCTGTGCAAGTGCAAGGACCTGAGTTCAATCCCCCGGTACCAAAAACAACAAAAAAAAAGAATTGCTGTATGTGGGCGATGGATATGTTAATAGGTTGACTTGCAGTATTCGGTTTGTGTTTTTTTTTTTTTTGGTACTGGGGATCGAACTAAAGTCCTTGGGCTTTCAAGGCAGGCGGCAGAACCACTGAGCTAAATCCCTGGCCCAGTATTCGGTTTGTAATGTATGTGTATCTGAAAGTATGTTTACACTGTACATATGTATGATTTTATTTGTCAAAAAAAGAAAGATAGCCAGAGCCGGAGACGGGCAATGCCTGGCACTGAGCAGTGAGGAGTGGGCAGCAGCGCGATACAGCGAGCCAGGGATCGCTTACACCTGAGAAGAAGCACAGAGCAGCCCATGCCAGAAGAGAACCCAAGTGAAGCGTGGAGGACGGCCTCCTCGGGCGACCGCGAGTGTCAGTTGTCCCAAGGCATTCTCAGCAGCCACACGTTCTTAGCTGAGATCCCTGTATTGGAATCTTAAGACTCCACCTGCTGTTGGAGAAACTTGTGAATACCTCTCGCTGTCCCTAGGAGAACCCGTCTCATACCTTTACAGCTGTCCCCGGGTATTAAGGCTCCTGAAATGTTATTGACACTGGATTTGGTGGAACAGCAATCATGACCAGGATCAGCAAGAGCAGCAAGATGCTGCAGCACACTGACAAGCAGATACAGTGTGTCCTGTAGGACGGCTGGGTCTCTTGACAAGCCTAGGAATTTGACCCTCTGTGATTGTGACAGTTCAGGAAGATCAAGCCAAAGAATGCAGAACAGCCAGAGCGTGAAGAGAAGCAGGCCTGGGGTCTGGCTTTGCTGCCTGGGAAGGACTTGGTATCCGTGACTGTGGAACAACCCCTCCTGAAGATACTGCACTGCTCGGGTCCCTCTTGATGGAGCTGCAGGACTGGGAGGGGAGCTAGCTGAGGTGTGGCCCCTGCTGTACCGACTCCCCAGGCTCCGGCTTGATTAGCAGGCCCATCCGAGGAGTTGGGGTCCATCCCAGCAGGGAATGAACCCACAGGGAAGGGGTACTGTGGCAGCTGCTGCTCCTGCCGCAACTGCCAGCATTGCTGGAGCCCCAGCCCAGTGCCCATGGGAAGGGGGACTCCATCCCCTCTCAGAGGCAGAGCAACCCGACCTCCAGGCATTATGGCTCCTCCATATGAGACCACCCCTGGGCCCGCCATGGGCTTCCTCCTGCTTGAGGGACACCAACAGGCACACCCCCCAGGAATGAGACCCCTCCACCAGGAGTTAAGCTCTGCCTCCCCTGGGAACGCGTCCACCAAAACCCTAGGATACTGTTGATCCATCTCAGTTATGTTTTCCCCCACAGTGTATCTTGTGAAATTGTATAGATTGATTGTGAGCTTTTTGTCCCCTCTTTCTGCATTGATAATAGCTAATAATAAATGCATACAGCAATAGGAAGGAAGGAAGGAAGGAAAGAAAGAAAGAAAGAAAGAAAGAAAGAAAGAAAGAAAGAAAGAAAGAAAGAAAGAGAAAGATAGAAAGAAAGAGATTGTGTTACTAGTTTAATTTTTTTCTGGTACCAGGGTTCAAACTCAGGACCTTGCGCTTGCCAGGCAGGAGCAGTCCCACTGAGCTACATCCTTGGCCCTAGTTTAAATTTTTTAAAAATGAAAACTAGCAAATTTTGGCACATTTTAGGGGGGAAAAATCCTAAGATTTCTATAAAAAAATACAGGCTACATGGAAATTTTAAATTATGGGAAGGTTTAAATAGCAGCTTGGTTCTTGAAAGATGAATCTGAGGACATTGGCTAGAACAAACCTCAGAGAAACAGAGAGGAAATAGAAGAATTGGAAAATTCAAGTTCAGAAACAGAAGAGGGTTACATCGCCCTTCCAGTAGGAGCTTGGGAGATGGAAGGCACAGGAAGAAGAAGGACTTTAGCCAGAAGGTGGAAGATGGGGCAATGAGCTGCAGGACTCAGTCCAAGGCTCAGGAACTGGGATGAACCAGAGTAAACCCACACTTTTATTCTTCAGTACTGGGGAACTGAACTCAGAGCCTTTGCACTGAGCGATATCCCCAGATCCTTTTGAAGTTTTGGGTACTTTGCTTGTTTGGTTTCTGTTTCTGAATTTGTGATCCTCTTGCCTGGTCCTTCTGAAGCGCTGGCATCACAGGGGTCCTTAAAGCCACACCTTTTATTTTTGTTTTGTCTTTTGAGTCAGGGTCTTCCACTGTAGCCCAGGCTGGCCTCGAACTCGAGGCGATCCTAAGTGCTTCGATGCAAGGCCTGTGCCATTATACCTGGCTTCAAAAGAAAATTTTAGCGCTGGGGCACAGCTCTGTGTAGAGCACTTGCCCAGTGTTATGCTTGTATCTGGCCATCCACCCACAACCTCATCTGCTCGGAGGTGGGGCTTTTGGGAGGTGGCTGGATCTAGGGCAGCGGTGGTGAACCTAGGGCACACATGCCAAGGGGCAGCCTGCTGTTTGTTATCACTGAAAGCTCTAAAATGTTCCCCCTGCTGACCTAGGGTATGTGAATATGGATTAAGGGTGTGTGGCACTAAATTAGCCCACTGATAGGGTTGGCATAGCTCTGGGTGTGGATAATGGGAAGGCCCACCCTGGGTGTGGGTGGCACCATCTAATAGGCTTACAGTCTGGGGGGGATAAGAGAACAGAGAGAAGCACCATGAGCTGCTGTTTCTCCAACATACCTCCTTGCCATGCTGTGCTGCCTTGGAGCCAACTGACTCTGGACTGAAATCTCTACAGACTGTGAGCTAGGATAAGTCTCTCCCCTGTTACTGGTGAGTGCTCAGTATTGTGTCCCAGCAATTTGAAAAGCAATTAAGACACCATGCATGCATGAGGCCCTGAGTTCAATCCCCAGCCCTGCAAAAAACAAAGCAAAGCAAAATCTGAAATAAAATGTTCACTAGAGGAGTTCCATTTCATGAACTTGAAGAAGCTTTTGGCCATTATTATTATTATTATTATTATTATTATTATTATTATTTTGAGTCAGGGTCTCGCTAAGAAGTTAACTCACTATGTATTCCAGGGTGGCCTCAAACCCATAGGAATCCTCCTGCCTCAACCTCCTGAGTGCTGGGATGTCCAGCTAGGTCTCCCTATTTTTGTTTTTTGGTACCAAGGATCGAACTCTGGTCCTTGCGCTTGTGAGGCAGGTGGTGGAACCACTGAGCTAAATCCCCAGCCCAGGTCTCCCTAATTTTAAAAGATGGAGATCATACAATGTCTCTCTTCTGACTAGACCAGAATGGAACTTAAAGCCATGCACAGAAAGTTGGAAGCTTCCCAAGCGTTTAGAGATTAGGGTGTGGCAAACTGGCCGGAAAGTGAGCTCGCCCTGTCGCTGGTAAAGTCCCAGGACACAGGAGCAGAGCAGTTCCCAAAGCCCTGAGCTTCAAGTCAATCACAGAGTGCTACCTTCAGTTCCTCTTGTGAAAACTCAAGCAGGTTTCTTATAGGACAGCCTAGACTGATGCCGGCCTGGGGGCTGGGTGTGGCAGACACCTCTGCCCAGGATCAGTGGTCTGCAGTGGCACAAGCTTCCTGGCGGTCCATAATCTGGCTGTGTGACGTCCACTCCCAGTCAGGGTCCACTGACTCCAGCTAAATTCTCCCCTCTGCATTAACCGTGTGTTCTCCTCAGCACAGACATGCTGTGCCCTCACTCTCCACTCCTGCCTGCCCGAACCTTGTTATCAGCAGGTGTCCGAGGCCTGCCCAGCTCCCCCTTCCCACACTGGTCATGAATAAACGCTGCACGTCCTGGGAGTCCTTTGTCCTTGCTGCCCAGAGCAGCTCAGATCAGCCTGAGACTCAGTTTCTCTCACGGCTCTGTCGGTGAGCTTTTAATTTCCTCTTTCCTGTCTCTTGGATGTTGTACTGGCTTGAAGGAGGCCAGGACCCCTGCAGGGCTCTCTGGTAAGCCCCCTTCCCTTCCCCTGTAGCTGGGAGATTTGAATGATGGCTGCCCCTGTGCTCAGGGTCACCGTGATCTTTCATAGCAGTCCTCCCCCTTCCTGCGCAGCACACTTGATCCCTACTTTAATTGGCCCACACCTGCCTGCAGAGCACGTTTCTTTTCCTGCCTTTAGTAAACGTAAAACCTCGCTAGCTTTTGCGCTTGTCTTGACTAAGTCTTTGTTCAGGACAGAATCAACCTAGAAAACACTTCTGGAAGGAGACTCCAGCACCCCAAAGCATGGTGACAATGCACTGTTCAGCAACGAGTGGATCACAGAAGAAACCACACAGGAAATAGGAAAAACTTGAGAAATAAAAGCAGAAATGGACCATATACCAAGAGATACTGGGTATGCTGAAAGTCGTGCTTGGAGAAATGCTGTAAACGCCTGCGTTGACAAAGAATAGATACACCAGGCTTCTAAGCCCAGCACTTGGGAGGCTGAGGCAGGAGGACCATAAGTTCAAGACCAGCCTGGGCTACATAGTGAGTTTGAAGCTAGCTTGGGCTACAGGAGACCCTCTTTCTTTCTTTCTTTCTTTCTTTCTTTCTTTCTTTCTTTCTTTCTTTCTTTCTTTCTTTCTTTCTTTCCTTTCCTTTCCTTCTTTTCTTTCTTTCTTTTTTGGTACCAGGGATCGAACTCAGGACCTTGTGCTTGCGAGGCAGGCAGCAGAACCACTGAGCTAAATCCCCGGCCTGAGACCCTGTCTTAATATCCACAAAAAGAAAGGAAAAAAGAAAGCTCAAATCAATACCTTAACCTTCCACCTCAAAGGATCAACTAAACTCCAAGCAAGCAGAAGGAAGGAAACTAGCAGATAAATACAGTAAAGAGTGGATGGAAATAGAATCAATGAAATTAAAATTGTCAAGCATTTATTTAGGCTCACCAAGAAAAAATAACTTTAAAAAGAGAGGACTGACAATACTAAACGCAGGAATAAAAATGAGGATTACCAAGGACCCGAGTTCAATCTCCGGTACCAAAAAAAAAAGAGGATTACCATTGAGACCCAGAAACAGAAAGGATTACAAGAGATCACTCTGAACAATTAGACACCAACAAATTAGATAAAGGACAGAAAGTAAACACATGTCGAGGAACACACAAACTACCAAAATGACTCCAGAGAAAACAGGAAGTCTGAAAAAAAGATATGATAAAGAGATTGAAGCAGTAACCAAAAACAAACAAATAGAAACTTTCAACAAAGTAAAGCCCAGGACCAGATGGCTTCACTGGGGAATTCTACTAGATGTTTAAACAAGAATTTATCACAGTCCTTTCCAACCTTTCCCCAAAATAGAGAGAACACTTCCTGTTCATTTCAAGAGGCCACTGTTACCCTGGTACAAGCCAGATAAGCATGTCAGTAGAAATTAAAACTACATCCGGTGGATTTAGCTCAGTGGCTCCTCCGCCTGCCTCACAAGCACAAGGTCCCGAGTTTGATGCCTGGTACCAAAAAAAAAAAAAAAAAAAAAAGCTACAGCCAGGCATGGTGCCACATGCTGGTCGTCCCTGGACTCGGGAGGCTGAGGCAGGAGGATGGCCACAAGTTCAAGGCCAGCCTGGACTACATAGTGAGTTAAGGAGAGCATGAACTACATAGCAGGACCCTGTCTCAAAAAAAAAAATCAGTAAATAATTTTAAAAGTTTGAGATAGACCTCATTAGGTCATTAAATTGTCCAAGCTGGGCTCAAACTTGCAATTTTCGTGCCATAGCCTTACAGAGCCCTGGGATTACAGGTGTGTGGCACTGTGCCCAGCTAGCTTTTCTTTTTCTTTCTTTCTTTCTTTTTCTTTCTTTCTGAGGCAGGGTCTTGCTAGGTGGTTTAGGCCTTGAGCTCACTATGTAGCCCAAGCTGGCCTCAAATTCACAGCAATCCTGCTGCTTCAGCCTCCTGAGTACTGGGGTTACAGGCGCATGCCACCACACCCGGCCACTGGCTAACTCTAAAGCTCTTCACATTGCTACTTTTAAGTCAGCTCAGACAGTTGACAGATCACTCCGTGGGAAAAGACATCAGAGCCCCATGCGATGTCCCTGCACTTGGGGTCATGAGGGGTTAGAAGCTGAGCTGAAGATTCTCTAAAGTACAGGGAGGAGACTGTGTGTTTGTGTGTGTGTGTGTGTGTGTGTGTGTGTGTAAGAGAGAGAGAGAGAGAGAGAGAGAGAGAGAGAGAGAACGGCGTGCAGGCACAGAGCGGGGAAGAGGAAAGGTGAGGGGCACGGTGGCCACCACAGGCTCTTCCCTGCCGCCACCGCGTGCTGTCCCTTGAAGTCAAGGTGCCGGGGCTGCAGGACCAGGCCTGAGCCCATGTGGGCGGGCCATGTGGATGGTGGTGTACTGCGGAGGGGAGCTGTCCCTTCCCTCCCACCTCGGCCAGAGGAGAGGAGAGGAGAGGAGGTGCCAGAGCTTCCGTCAGAGCCAGCACTGGCCGCAGGTGGGCCCTGCACGTGTCCAGCTGGCAGGGCCTCACCCAGGCTCCCCACCTTGGCCCACCGTACAGAGTGGTGGACACAGCAGGGGGAGGTCACAGGCCAGGGGAGAGCAGGGCACCAGGCAAGGGCTTCGTCGGAGAGCGGAGAGTGTGGTTGGGGTGACCCTGGCGCCCTGAGAGATGGGGGCAATGTGGCAGAAGTGGCAGCCTCCCGTGGCCCAGCAGGGTTGTCCACAGTGTGCGGGCCGCAGCAAAGAACAGAGGATGGGAGCCGCCTCTGCTTCCAGCGCCACCAACTGCAAGTGTCGAAAGTCCCACAGGAAGCTCTCGGGGCCAGATGAGCTCGTGGCCCCATTTAAAAACAAGAGATTTTAATTGGGGAATAATTGTATCTTCACTGAAAAGCTAGGAAGAGTTCCTGGAGACCCTCATTCCCCAGTTTCCTCACGGTGACTCATCAAGGAAGAGCCCATGCTGGGATTAGGACGGAGATGCTTCCAAGTTTGTTCCACCTTCCCAAGATTGCCTGGGCTGAGTCTTTTGTGATTCTATATGAATTTCTGATAGTTTTCGTATTTCTGGGAAGAATGCCATGGGGATTTTGATAAGGATTGTGTTGAACCAGACATGGTGGTAATCCCAGTACTCGGGAGGCTGAGGCAGGAGGATCACCAACAGTCCAAGGCCAGCCTGGGCTACATAGCAAGACCCTATCTCTAAAAACAAACAAACAAACAATAAAAGGACTGTGTTGAATGTACATCACTTTGGGTAGAGTGAACATTTTAACAATATTCGTTCTTCCAGTCCATGAACATAGGATGTCTTTTTGTATTTATGTTTCTTAAGTGTCTCTCAACGCTTTGTAGTTTCAGAGTATAGGTCTTTCATCTCCTTGGTAAAATTTATTCTGAGGTATTTTATTGCTTTTGATGCTTCTTGTAATGGAGTTGTAATGGACATCTCCATTATTGATGTAGAGAAAAGCAATTGAGTTTTGTATTGATCTTTGTATCCTGCACTTTGTCTAAATTCATTTATTAGTTCTAATAGTTGTTTTTTTATCTTTATTTTTATTTATTTATTTATTTATTTTTGGTACCAGGGCTTGAACTCAGAACCTTGAGCTTGCAAGGCAGGCGCCGGAACCACTGAGCTAAATCCCTGGCCCCGGTTGTTTTTTTTTAAAATCACCAAGGTTTTGTTTTGTTTTGTATGACATAGGGTCTCACTATGTAGTTCAGGCTTCCTTTGAACTCGTGGCGATCCTCCTGCCTCAGCCTCCTGAGTGCTGGGATTACAGTAGTGCACCACTACGCGTGGCTAAGGTTTCTTACATACAGAATCATGTCTTCTGGAACAGAGGTAATCTTACTTCCTTTCCAGTTTGGCTGCCTGTTTATTTCTTGTCTGAGTGGCCTTGCCAGTGCCTTTGGTACTCCACAGGACATGAGTAATGACAGTGAGTATCCTTGGCTTCTGATTTTATCCAGAAAGAATGATGAACTTTGTGAAAAGCTTTTTCTGCATTGTTTGAGATGATTGTATGGTTGTATGTTTCATTTTGTTAATGTGGTACATCCCATTGATAGATTTGAATATGTTGAACCAAACTTGGATCTCGGGCAAGTCTCACTTGGTCATGATAAGTGAGCTGATACCAAATTATATTATAAAGTGATAGCAAGTGCCAAGTGTCTTGGTTAGTTTTCTCATTGCTGAGACAAAATACCAAACACTCACAGTTAAAGGGGGAAAGGTTTACTTCAGCTCACAGATTGTAGAGGTTTCAGTCCATAGTCAGCTACCTCCAAGGCAAGGTAGCATACCAGAGAAGCATCACAAAGAAGAACCAGTTCATGGCAAGCAGGCAGGAGACAGTGAAGCAGCAGCAATAGCACCCATAAGCTGCCTTCCCTCTCTCCCTTTATATTCCATCCAGGCTATAAAACTATTGATTGGTGCAAAGCTGGGTGGGGCTTCCATTATCTACACTCAGAACTATGCTAATCCCAATCAGTGGACTACTTTAGTACCACACACCCTTAAACCCAGTATCACACACCTTAGACCCATCTAGCTCTGAAAAGCCCCACATACCAACACATAAGGCTATGGGGGGACATCTAGATCTAGATATAAGCCATACACGAAGCATGGTGGTACATGCCTGTAATTCCAGCATCTTTGATGGCTGAGGCAGGATGATCATAAGTTTGAGATCAGCCTGGGCAACTTAGTGAGACCCTGTCTCAAAATAACAGGGCTGGGATGCAGCTCAGTGGTAGAGCATTTATCCAGCATGCATAAGACCCTGGGTTTGATCCCCAGTACAAAACAAAAAGAAAAGAAAAGAAAAGATGCCAGGTTAGGCCTCCATAAAGAAAAGAAAAACTATATAGTAATCAAAACAGCATGGTACTAGCATTAAAAGAGATACACAGAGGGCCAGGGATTTGGCTCAGTGGTTCCACCGCCTGGCTCGAAAGCACAAGGACCCGAGTTTGATCCCTGGGACCAAAAAAGAAAAAAAAAAAGAGAGAGAGAGATACACAGAACAAAGAAACAGAATGCCAAGCCAAAAATAAGCCCAAGCATATAATCCAATGAACTTTCAACATGGGCCCCAAAAAATGATGCTGAGAAAATTAGATTTCCACATGCAAATAAATGAAATCAGAACCTCATCTTATGCCATAGGCAAAAATGTATTAAAGACCTAAGCATAAAACCTGAAACTATAGGGCCAGGGATGTAGCTCAGTGGTTCCACCACCTGCCTTGCAAGCGCAAGGTCCCAAGTTCAATCCCCAGTACCAAAAAAAAAAAAGAAAACCTGAAGCTATAAAAATCCTAGAAGAAAATAGGACAAAATCTTCACAACATTGATTTTGGCAATGATATATATCTCCCTCCTCCTTCCTTGATCACACCTTGCTTCCTGCCTACCCTGCCATGGACTGTTTCTTCTCTGTGATGTTCCTCTGGCATGCTGCCCTGCCTTGAAGTCAGCTGGCTATGGACTAACACCTCTACAAGCTGTGAGCCAAGATAAACCTCTCCTCCTTTAACTTGTGGGTGTTGGGGATTGTGTCTCAGTGACAAGAAAGTGGCTAAGGCAGACAGCAAGGCCATGTATACACAATTCCTGGGTTCTGTGTAAAGCAGGAAGCTAGGCATTAGCCCCTGTGGGGAGCCAGAGATCAGTGTAGGTAAGATGTGTCAGTGGAGTGTTCTGATTTTGTTCACCTCCACCCTGAGATGAATGTAAAGACAGCTTTCATTTTCACTGTAAGAAGTGGAAAAAGGCAGGAGGTGTCATTTCTTTTCCTTTTCTCTCTCTTTTTTTTTTCCCCGCATGGTGCTGGCCATTGGGTGCCCAGAGCCTTAGCACTGAACTATATCCCCACTCTTCTTTCTTAGTTTTTCATTTTACGACAGGGTCTCTCTAAATTGCTAAGTTGCCCATGCTAAATTTGAGCTAGTGATCCTCCTGCTTCAGCCTCCCAGAATGGTTGGCTATGTATGGACAGCAGAGGAAATGGAGGTGGGGGGCTGCAGGGGGGCCTGAAGACCCCAAGGAAACCTGACTGCCTTGCTTAGGGGCAGCTGAGTCGTGCAGACAGTATGCGCGCACCCCGCAGGTGCACGCACTCTCTCCTGACTCAGAACTGCAGCAGCACTGACATCCGGCCGCCCTAGGGTCGCCTCTGGCCTACTCTCCTCCCCACCTGTGGCCCAGTGCCTGCCATCGGTGTTTGTCACACTTCACGGAGTCTCGAGGACCAGAAGGCTGAGTGTGGGACAGAGCATCGAGTGAGCAGCCGTTGCTGCTTCTGTCCCTCTCACTTGCACCCCATGTGTGCAGAGAGGTGATTCAGACCTCTGGTGTCTGTGGGGCTCTGTCCAGCACATGGGGACAGAGACTGTGTCTGTCTTGTTGTCCTGCTGCATATGATTTACCTGTGAGGATTGGCACAAAGCAGGCACTCCATTTATCACTGTTGCACGTGTGGTAAAATGACCCTTAGCCCCCAGTGTGCAGGGTGATTGGATCCCCGGGGACCCTGTGCTCACCTGGCCCAACATTTCTGTGAAGAGCGTTCATTGATCCTACTGTTTTCCTCTTCCTAGCCATTCCAGTGAGTCTTTCTGGCCTCAAGCTTTCTTTTTCTGAAAATTTCCAGCTCAAAATGCAAATTCAGGGGCCAGGGATTTAGCTCAGTGGTTTCGCCGCCTGCTGCGCAAGCACAAGGACCCGAGTTCGATCCCCAATACCAAAAAAAAAAAAAAAAAAAATCAAAATGCAAATTCCGCCAGGCATGGTAGCACACACCTACAATTCCAGCATTTGGGAGGCTGAGGAAGGAGATTGCCACGAGTTCAAGGCCAACCTGAGGCACACAGGGAGACCCTGTCTCAAACAAAAAAAGCAAATTCAACTGCTTCAGAGATACGGGACCCCTCAGCTTATTTATTGTTTTGTGGTGAGTTTGTGAAGTGGGTGCTTTCTAGGGGTCTTGATTGTATCATCCACGGGGAATGCTTGTGCACCGCCGGCCGCAGCGACGGCTCCTCCCTTGTGCATTCTGATGTTGGAATTTGTGCTGCCAAGTCTCTGTCAGTCTCGCTGGAGTCTTCCTAATGCGCCATTGCGGTGGTCAGGATGTTGGACACTGAACCCAGGGTCTTCACACTGAGATCCAACCCCAGCACTTTTGCTTTTATTTTTACTTTGAGACAGGCTTTCACTAAGGTGCCAAGGTGCCCAGGCTGGGCTCAAACTTGCAGTCCTCCTGCCTCAGCCCCCAAAAGTGCTGTGATCACAGATGTGCACCACCACCACTGGCTGAGTCTTCTTAATTTAGGGATCTTTTCAAAGAACTAGCTTTTAGTTTCATGTTTTCTCTATTGCTTTGTTTTTAATTTGGTTGATTTCTGTTCTTATTTTTATCATCCTCCCTCTGTTTTCTTTGTTTTTATCTTATGCTCTCTTTGACCACTGAGCTAAATCCCCAGCCCAAAGATTTTTTTTTTTTTTTTTTTTTGGTACTGGGGATCGAACTCTGGTCCTTGCACTTGCGCAGCAGAGAAACCACTGAGCTAAATCCCTGGCCCTTGGGGGGCTTTTTGAGACAAGGTCTCACTATGTAGCCCAGGCTGACCCTCCTGCCTCAGCCTCCCAGTTGCTAGGACAACAGGTGTGCACCACCACACCCAGCTAAGGAACTTACTTCCCATATATGTGATACGGGCAGGCCCTCTGGTGTTGGTAGCCTGGTGATCACCCGCAGCAGTGTAGGATGGAGTGAGCGAGTTACCTCCCAGGTCAAGAGCCCAGGGAGATGACAGGGTGGGCCCCACAGTTCCCTTGAAGGGCATGACCCCAGTAGGCTGAGTCCTCACACCAGGCCCCATCTCTGGGCCTCTCGGGGACACTTACCCAACCCTGGCAACCCTCAAGTACTTGGAAAATGAACACACTGGCCAGTGTGGCAGTGCTCACCTGTAATCCCAGTCCTCAGTAGGCTGAGACAGGAGGGTTGAGAGTTCAAGTTCAGCTTGGGCTATACAAGGAATTCAAGGCTGGACTGGGGTACACAGCAAGACCTTATCTCAAAAAAAAAAAAAAAAAATGCTCAGTAGTACCAACGCCTGCCTCCCAAGCACAGGGTCTTGAGTTCAATCCCTGGTACCAAAAACAAAAAACAAAACAAGAAAACCCAACAAAGCCTCAATGAGGTGTGTTGGCAAATGCTTGGAATCCTAGCAATCTGGGAAGCTGAGCCAGGGGGATCACAAATTTGACCCAGTCTGGCAACTTAGTGACTTTGTGGGACCCTGTCTCAAAATAAAAGATAAAGGATGGGAATGCAGCTCAGTGTGAAGTGGGGGAGAGAATAAATATTAGAGGAGACAGGTATATTTCACCCGGCTTAAAGATTACACAATGTAGGCATGTATCGAAACAGTGTACATACCCAATTAATATGAACAATTTTATGTTTTTAATATATCTGTTAAAATTAACATAAAATTTAAAAATAGGCAAAAAATTTAAACAGATGCTTTACCAGAGATGCTCTAGAGACAGAAATAAGCCCATTGGTCAGCCAGTAGAGAAAGGCCAGTGAAAATCATAAAGAAGCCATGTGCAGTGACACATGCCTGTGATCCCAGCGCTCTAGGAGGCTGAGGCAGGAGGATTGCAAGTTTGATCCCAGACTGGGGGGAATTTAGGGAAATCCTGGGCGGGGGATGTAGCTCAGTGGTGCTGCACCTGCCTCACAAGCGCAAGGTCCTGAGTTCGATCCCCAGTGCCTGAAAAAATAGGAAAAAAACAAAACAAAAACCCTCTACATGTTATTTCTTCTTGGTCACTAAGAACTGGATATGACCCAAATGATTTTTGGCAACAAAGTGGTTAAATCCCCTGCTCCATGGCCTGCATCGATGTATTACCAAGCCCAGAAAACAACAGCCAGGAAACTCCAGGCAGCACCTCAGTCCTAAGCCTGTGGGAGTTGGGCTCTGTTCCTGTTGCGTCCTGCCCCTGAGTGCTGAGTGCAGGCTGGACCTGCCATAGTCACACTGGGGGCAGATCTGGACCCTAGTGCCATGGTCATCTGAGCGCAGAGACGCAGGCTGAGGGGCTGAAAGGGGACAGGAGGGCTGAACTGGAACGGCCTGGACAGATGGACGGGCAGGCAGCTTCTACATGTGTCGCTGAGCTGTCCAGACGCCGAGCCAGCTGGTCACCTCCCAGCTGCTTCTGAGCATCCCCTGACCACCACAGGCCCCACTGGAGGGGCAGCCTGGGCCAGGACATGGCTGGCTTGTGGTGGTGGCCTGGGCAGGGTCCCACAGGGCAGGACATTGCGTTGGCAGGAGACCCGGAGCTGGGACAACTGGCGCTGAGCACAGGTGTGAGCCGGGGCGGCCATGTGGCCTCCCCTCCAGCCACGGGAATGGTGAGAAGGGCCTGGGCCTGGGATCGACCCCAGCTGAAGGTACCCAAGGGGCGGCTGGGAGCCATGAGGGCCTATGACCGAGCCGCACCCGCAGCACACAGGCAGGGTTTCTCTCGAGTGGCCAGGCCCCTGCAGGTGGCTGGTTACCATGGCAGACCTAGAATGGTGGCCTGGACACCTGCATTCCACCGCTCCCATGGGGTTCTGCAGCATACCGGTCAGCCCTGAGCCCCAGGTGCCCTTGTGCCCTCGGCTGTCTGTGGATGCAGCTGGTGACCACTTCCTGCTAGGCCTCCACCTACCAGGCGAAAGTGAGTGGGGTGCAGGGGGGCATTTGCACTCGGGGCACACACAGCACGGCTGACCCTGCTGAGAGCGGACCCCAACCTGTCAGCCTCTGCACCCTGAGCCTCCCACAGGATGCCCACCCGGGACCAGCATGTGAGGGCTGCAGGCTGGGCTCAGGACAGTGGGTACCACCCTGTCGTGGGGAGTCAGAGACACCAGGCAGGAGCCACGGCTCAGAGACCGGGTCGGGAGTGTCGTCCAGCCCTCCTCAGCTCCAACCCCTGGCTCCAACCGAGTCACTGCGTCCTCTGGGGCCTTGTGGCTGGCCTGGCCCCACTGCCCCTGTCGGGCAGCTTTGGTTTACCTGCCACAGCCCTCTCGCTGGAGCTGCACTCTCATTCCTTTGTGGCCACAGACAGTCCCCTATGCACATGCGCTCCTGTCCCCCGTAACCCGCCTCCTGTCCAGCCCCCTGTGCCTCCTGGGAGCATCCTGGGGCAGCCTGAGCCTCGACAGGATCCCCAAAGGAAGGGGAAATATGGAGGGCCATCTGATCCCATGGTTGGGGCCCGTTTTAGTTTTTCATTTCCCTTTTAGGGAGGATAGTTTCCACTCCTGAAACCTCCCCCACATACTGGAGTCCTGCCCTGCTGGTCCCCAGCAGCTTTCATTCAAGACCCGAGACCATGAAGAAATCGATGTTGGAGTTGGAACTACGCAGGCCCCTCCATGCCCAGTGTGGCACCCCCTGGCCCGACTGTGGCTGGCTCCTTCCCATGGCTCCTCACGGGGACCCTGCCCCAGGCCGGAGAGGCTTGGCTCAGGCTCTGTGAGGACAAAGGACGGGAAGGCAGATGTGGGACCCCGGGGAGCCAGGGCTGGAGGGAGCTGGCTCGCAGTGGACTGAGTCCGGCCAAGGCCTCGACTTTGGCCCTGTGAGTTTCCTCTGTTGCTTGGCTATTTTGGGCAGCTGCTTCTCCCATGGGGAATCCTCTGTGAGGCTGTGGGAAACTCCGAGGGGCTCATCCACACGGCTCCGGCCTCCAGCCCCTCTCCTGCGCCCAGGCCAGGGCGCCCAGCAAGCTGGCACGCTCACCCTCCAAGTCACCCCTCTGACTCCTGCTGCTTGATCTTGCCAGGGCCAAGTAGCAGCAGAGGGAAGAGGCCAGGGTGTGACCGCACAAGGAAGTGCCAGCTGGAAGGGTAGACACTGCAGGAGGAAGCCACCCTCTCCCCAAAGGGCCAGTGCGGCTTACCATACACATGGGAACTATGAAGCCCAAAGAGCAGCCTGAACCCCAGCCTGCTGTTCCTCACCCCATGACCTGGGGCAAGTCATGGAGGCTCTCTAAGAAGATGCTGGCCTTGGTGGTGCATGCCTGTATTCCCAGCATTCAGGAGGCTGAGGCAGGAGGATCCCTGAGAGTTTGAGGCCAGCCAGGGCTTAGCAGAAGCCTGTCTCAAATAAGACAAAACAAAAACAAAAGAAAGAATCAGAAGGGCCTTCCATTTGGGACTGAAGAAGACATTCAAAATCCTCAGGCAAGACTGGGTGTGTGGCAGTGCTTAAGAGGCTGAGGTGGAAGGATGTCAAGTTCAAGACCAGCCCACCTAGTGACAGCCTGTCTCAAAAAGGAAAATAAAAGACATCCTCAGGTGAGTGAAGCCTAGAGCAGGTGCTCAGGCAGGAGGCTCTGGTGGTCTTTAGCAACGCAGACAAATGCAGTTCCTGTGACCTGGGGTGCAGGTGGCATATTAGCAGCCATGTTTATATATATATATATATATATATATATATTTTTTTTTTTTTTTTTTTTGGTTCCAGGGATTGAACTTGGGACCTTGTGCTTTCGAGGCAGGAGGAGGAACCACTGAGTGAAATCCCCAGCCCCACATTTATATTTCTTAAAAATGACCCTGTAAACCAGTCTTCCCCAGAATCTAAAGCTTTTGAAAAATGCCCTTGGCCTTGGGAGCTCCTCCTAGGTCTCTGCAGGCCGTGTAACTGGGGATCCAGGCCAGAGCCTCGCTGGGAGCCCCTGCAGCGCCAGGTGCGGCCGGCCCTGGGAGCTAGGCCGAATTCCTGGGATTCCTGCCGGGGACCCGCCCCCTGGCTGGGGCCCGAGGTCCCCAGTTCCCCTGCCCTGCCAGCTTCCCGGGGCCAAGGCTGAGCTCCCAGCCCCCCCTGGAGGCAGAGCAGCCGGTCCTGGGACACAGGCCTACAGCTGGCCAGGGGTGGGACAGGACTCGGAACCAAGTCTGGCACGGGTCTAAATCCAGTGAGATGTGGCCAGGCAGCCCCTGGCTCCTTCCTCCCGTGGGTCTCAGTGGCACCCACTGTGCGCCCTCAGTAGGTGCCAGGGTTGGCTCGAGTTCCTGCTCTGGGGGCAAAGGAGGTGGGCGAGGAGCAGACCCCGGGTCCCGGCCAGGGAACCAGTCTTCTTTGTTTCCGTGGGACCCGGGCTGCCAGGGACAGGGACTCTGTGCTCTGAGAGTGGGGGTGGGGTGCCTGGACACCCTAGGCGGGGACAACTGGGGGGCTCAGAGGGAGGCATAAAGAAGGGAAACTGAGGCAGGGCCAGGAAGGAGCGGAGGGCGTGCAGCAGATACATAGGTGGCTCCAGAGGGACAGATGGTGAGAGCACAGGAGGCCTGAAGCGGCTGAGGTCGGGGGAGGGGTGAGATGGTGCTCTGGCCCAACCTGCTCCTCTTCCCCGGAAATAACCCGAGGAAGCGCTTGCTCCACACCTGGGTTTGACAAGGCCAGATAACACCTTGGGGACCGAGGACCCACAGCTCCTGGGCCCTTAACCTGTTGCTCATTAAAAGCACGATTTGTGTTTTCTCCTGAGGCAGCAGGGACTTTGTAGCTGTTTTTTGCTTTAAAAAAAACCCCAGCAGTTCTTCCCTCAGACCTACAGATGCCCACCGGGTGGTCGGGAAGGGCAGGACAAAGCCTGGCCTTGGCCTCAGCTTCGCAGCTGTCCCCTGGTTGTGCTGTAACTCTCAGGGCCGCGCAGAGGCCAGCGGGTCCTGTGGGGGCAGCTGCCCAAAGTTGGCATACAGTGTTGATGAGCTGAGCTGATTGGACCTCAGGCTTTCCTGACGGAGGACCCACAAGAAGTGTGCAGACATTCAGCTACCCGGAGCACCCGCAAGCCTGCAGCCGGCCTGGGTTCCAGCAGAGCTGAGGCTGCGCCACAGGAGGAAGCAGGCGGGGGTAGGAGGCGACTGTCCTTCCAGCGATGGGTCCTGATGGAGGGCAAGGACCTCTCCACAGAACGGCCTCTCCGGAGCCTCCTGCAAAATCAGACTGGGATAATGATCAGCCAGACTCTAGCCTACCTCATTCAATCCAAAAGTGTCTGGTCTCCTTTTTTTGTGTTTCTCGAGACAGGGCCTTACTGTGTAGCCCAGGCTGACTTTGAACTCACAGCGATTCTCCTGCCTGAGCCTCCTGAGCACTGGGATCACAGGTGTGCGCCACCAGGCCCACTCTGGTCTTGTTCTTTTGCTAGGGGACCAGTCAGAGCCTCCTCATCAGAGCTGTGGTCCCTTCCATGTTCTCTCACTTTCCACTTCTGCCTGGTCAATCAGCCAGGGCCTCTCACCACACGTCCTGGAAAGCCATCTGTGAAGAGTCCACAAACCTCCTTTGAGGGGGCTGAGGGTTCCTATCTCACTTTTCTTCCCCCAGTACCCCGTATTAAACCCAGGGCCTTCGCCCAGAGCTACATTCCCAGCCCCTTTGTATTTTTTATCTTTGAAACAGTGTCTCGCTGAGTTGTGAAGTTGCCCGGCTAGGCATCCTCCTAACTTGTGATTCTGCACCCTCAGCCTCTCAGCGCTGGGATTGCAGGTGTGCACCACCACACCCAGCCCCATTTCTTCTTGGGGGACCTTCTGGGGTCCTGTCCAGTCATCCTGTGAAACTGCAACCTGATTAGGATGAAACTGTCACCTGAAGGCCTTGGGCCACGGTATGGGTGCGTGGTGACCAACAGCCCATCCTGATTGCACTGGGAGGCCCGGGGACCCACTGTACACACCCTCTCCTGGCCCGGTGCACTCCAAGGGGCTCTTTTCTGAAGACCTGGACACTTTCTATCCCCGGCTGGCAGCTGCTCACTGGAGAAGTGCCCCTGAGGTTCTGCTTGGAGCCAGTCCTGACCCTGAGGGTTGTGTCACTGGCTGCAGGCCCCAGGCTGTGTCTCAACCTCTCTAAACCCTTGGTTCCTCACTGGAAGGGTTAATAAATTAGTTGTGGTGGCGCGGGCCTGTAATCCCAGCACTCTGGGAGGCTGAGGCTAAGGCAGGAGGATTGCAAGTTTAAGCTTAGTCTGGGCAATTTGGTGGTTTCGTGAGGTCCTGTCTCTTTTTTGTTTTTTGATACAAAGTCTCACTACGTAGTCCAGGGTGGCCTTGAATTCATTAAGTAGCCCAAACTGGCCTTGAACACATGGCCATCTTCCTGCTCATCCTCCCAAGTGTAAGTGCTGGGATTACAGCCCTGCATCACCACACCCTGCCTAGATCCTGTTTTAAAATGAAAAAAGAACAAGGATGTAGCTCAGTGCAAAGGCCCTAGGTTCAATCCCCATACTGGGTGTGGGCGGAAGACTGAGGATACCAGGATAGCGACTGACAGTGGTCATTCAGCCCCACCAGGAAGTCTCCACTGGCCTAAAGCTAGGGTTGCCTTGGATTCCAGCGGCGCCTCAAGTGACTGAGACACCCCCCCCCCCAGCAGGGACCATCATCTTTTGGGAACTGAAATGCTCAGGTTAGGTTTCTTCCAGAGCTAGGAAATCAAGACTGAGGGAGTGACCAACCAGACCCCAGGCCACCACAGCACCCCATGAAACTGGGGTCTCCCCATGAACCTAGGCCCTTCTCTTCAGGAACGGGGGCTAGCCTGACCCTTCTTCAGCCCTGTGCCCCTAGCATTTCTTAAAGCAAAGCCCTTTTTCTATCTTCTCTGACTTTCCTTTTTTAGGGGTCCAGTTTCATCTTTGTCTCAGCTGTGCGTGTCTCTTCATTTTTTCTTACTTTCTAATTAAAGCTTTTCCCTGTAAATTCACAAATGTCTCAGTTTTGATTTCCACTATAACTGAAGCCGTGTCCCACATTCAATACGACAGCCTTGGGAGGGTGGCAAGAACCTTTCCGGAAAGGTGACGTTTGTAACATTTTTTCACAGGAACAGTTTCATCTATCAGTTGGATCCTGGTGGCCAAAGCACAGTTAGTGTGCTCCACCCCATGTTTCTTCACACTTCTCGCTCTGTCTTTCATTTCTACCTGTGAGTTTTCTGAGCCCGACACCACTTGGGTAGCCCCAGCCTGCGGGAATCCTTGGTGTCAGGGCTGTGGCGTGGCTCAGGGATGGACTGCAAAGATGTTCCTCTTTGGGGGGAGCACTTTTACTAGAAAGCTCAGGGAGGGCTGAGAGCACCTGGAGAGCACTTGGGAACCTGAGGGTTCTGGGGTCAGGACGGGATCCTGCTGGGCCTGGAGGATTGTTTTAGGGGTTAGAACCTGAGGCACACTGGATTGGAGGGGAAGGCCTGGTCTGAATTTGGATTTGGACTCCAGCTGTGACTGGAAGTGAATTCTGAGTCTCCAGCAGGTCAGAGCTGGATCCTTAGATATTCTCTTGCCTGGTCAGGTTTGAAAAGGCCAGGATGGAGGAGAGGCTTGGGGAAGGAAGGGAGAAACCATGGGTTGGAATAGCACCTGAGTGGTGGTGGAGGGGTGCAGGTCTCTAGCGGGTTGTTTCTGGTCCAGGCAGCCAGGTGTGGAGGTGGAGATGCTATGTCCTTCATCAGTGCTGGCTTCCTCACCCTTCTGAGGTCCCTACTTCAAACTCTGGGGCACCTTGCCCAGGGGATCAGGCCTCCCAGGTATACAGACCCACACAGAGCTGTCTCTCTGTCCTTGGGGGTGGGGTGGGGGACTCCAGACCATTGCCAGTCTTGCTACTTCTGTAGCTACGGCAACTGCACACCGGATGTCTCCCTTTCAAATGCTCGTTCCTTTGTTTGCACAGGTTCCTGGCATTGCCACTTTTCCCTGGAAATAAGACTGGGGGTTATTCTCACGGGCTGGGGCTAGAGATACTGCCAAGATCCTAAGACCTACATGTGAGCTTAACTGGGGCAGCGGAGTGAGAGGGTGCAGGAGGCCTGGCTCACAGTCTTCCTCAAGCCCCTGTGTTCCCCTCTCGCGTGTCCCTTTCCCAGAAGAGGAGGGCAGGGTGGGCTCCAGAAGAGAGACGTCGTCTTCGAAATCATTTGCCAACTGCAAGTGACTGTTGTTAGTATTGTGAAAGTAAAGAGGAAAATTGCAATGAAGGCAAACTTTTTTTTCTGTACTGGGGATTGAGCCCAGAGCTTTTTCACTGAGCTCCATCCCCAGCCCTTTTAAAGTTTTTTTTTTGGTACCCGGGATCGAACTCAGGACTTTGTGCTTTCGAGGCAGGCGTTGGACCCACTGAGCTAAATCCCTGGGCCCATTTTCTTTTTTTTTTGAGGCAGAGTCTCACTAAGTGGTTAATTTGCCCCTCCGTCTGAGCTTCCAGGAGTGCTGCGATTATAGAACTGTTACAAGCCCAGCTGAAGGCAATACTGAAAGACTTTCCAAGATGGAGCCAGAGGCCATTTGGAAGCAGAAATCCTGCAAGATTGCGGCTGGAACGCGAGCTCTGGTCACCTTCACCCTCTGACCTCGCGCATCTGGAGCAACCTAAGCGAGGGACAACTGCACTGTGCCAGACAGAGGCTGGCGGTGTCTGGCTGGTGTCCTGTTGCACTGCTTTCTGTTTACACATGCCTGTCTTTAGCTTCCGCCCTCCAGGTAGCTCCAGATCTTTCTCCACCCTGCAGCGCCCACCTTTCCCGCCTTCCGCGGACCCTGGCCCCGGGCTGCAGTTCCTGGACCCCTGGCAGAGGGCTTTGCTTCTGCAGGTTCTGAGTTTGCGCTGGGCCCCTGGGGGCCGGGGACAACAGAGAGCCCTGCATACTCTAGCTGTGAGCAGGAGAGATACAGTGGTTCGTTCCTGAATGCGCAAGACAACGGGTTGCCCCCGCCAAACCTGGGGGGGATACCTTCCTGCAGAAAGCGCGGGCAATGGGCTGCTCCTTTAAGGCATTTCGCCTGCTGGGGTTTTCTGGCCCTCTCCGCTGCCCGTCGCCCCGCCCCCGCCGCATCCCCGCCCCTTGCGCACGCTCGCCGCCGCCCGCCGCCCGCCGCCCGCGCCGCCGCCGCGTCTCTCTCACCTGCTCTCGCGCCCAGGTGGCGGCCGACGCGACCCCTGAGCTGCTGGCAGGTAAGCGGGCAGCCAGGCCCGAGCAGGGGGCGGCGGAGGCGGGAGCGGACCCGGGACTGCGGCTGCCGCACGTGTCTGCGGCCTCGGCCCCGCGCTGCCGGCCGCCGCCGCCTCCGACGCCCCTCGTGGCCGCCCGCGCCCGCCCGCACCTTCGCCCGCCGCCCCAGTGACCAGAGCCGCCCGGCGCGGGCAGCCGTTGCCCGAGGAGCGCTGCGCTGCTGCCCCGGGGACCCAGGCCCTCAGCGCCGCACCTCGGAGCCCCCGCTCTGCCCGCCTCCCCCAGGGTCCCCGGGTGCGGTCCGGGTGCCCGGCGCGGCCCCGCGTCCTGTTCGTGGGGGGGCCGGGCTTCCGCTCTCCGGTCTGCGAGGCCTCGCCGGCGTCCCCGGCCCCGTGCCAGCCTGGGCCCAGGAACTCCCAAGCCTTGGCCGGGCAGTGCAGTGCCAGCCCCTAGAAAGGCAGCTCGGCGAGCAGACAGCGACCCGAGGAAAGGGCCCGTGGGGCAGCGTTATCTGGGAGTCGGAGAGGGACCGGGCGCTCCCCAGCTCGCTCTCAGGCCGCCCGCCCGTGATCTTTGGGTGCTTGCTGGAAACGCAGCATCCTTTCTCCTTTCTGTCTTCTCACACAGAATTCGGGCTCTGGTGGAGCCCAGCTGTCAGTATTTCACAGGAGGCCCAGGGGTGCGCGCTGAGGGACGGCTGCTGGGCCAGCAGTGGTCAGGCTCACCAGGGTCAGAAGCGCTTGCCAAGCGGGCTGTGAGGCCAGCGAACGGCCAGCCACCTTCCTCTTACCTGCCAACCGTTGCAGCACAAACACCTGAGCCTTCCTGGAAAGATGCCCAGCCTTAGACCCCACCCACCGCTGTGGGAACTAGATTTTTTTTTTTAACATGCTAATGTTGTGAGAGGGGCAGGCTTAAGACCACCCAGGTAGTGTTCCTCAACTGAAGGCAGCCCTTATCTTCTAGGAGCCACCATCCACCTCCACGTGAGTCGTGCTCTAGGCCAAAAGGAGCTACTTCAGCCTGCGGAGCCACCTCTAAAGACCAAGTCCGAGCATCTATTGTCCCCGGTGTTTGCTAGGGTAGGGCAGGGTGCCAGGGTCTCCTCTCGCCTGCCTCCTGTCCAGCCCCTGAATGAGAAGATGCCTGTGGGGTTGCATTGGCACAGCCAGGTTGTGTCAAAGATAAACGGCAAGCAGTTGGCTCTTCCTGGGCACCAGATCTTTGGGTCTGGAGAGCTCTATGGGATCTGCCCTCCCCCACTCTCGTCCCTGGGCGCCTGGTGCAGCGCATCCACCATTGGGCTGGAATCTGCTGCAGGTGACATGCAGGGTGTTGTCCTCTCCGCTCTGGGATGAAGGCTTTGAGACACGCTCTTTTTCAGTGGCCTGCATTTGCCCTGGGTACCTGTGCAAGATTTAAGTTTTAAACTCTAAGCAGGAATTCACAGCACACAAACTTATTAGATTAGAACAGAGCTGGCTTTAGGGATTCCAGTGGCTAGTGGCGTTTTCGAGCATGTCTTTCTTGGTGGCTCTCCATGCTTCCCCTCGTTTCAGAGAGAGCCAGGTTGCTGCTTTCCTGAGAGGCCTTCAGGTAGTGGCATCTGTGGCTGGTATGGAGGAAGCACTTGCTGGCTGTGCATATTTTGGGCTGTACTTTGCCAAGCAAAACTTGACTGAGCTGCAGTCCTCCCTCTTTTTTTGTTTTTTGAGACAGTGTCTCCCTGTGTAGTTCAGGGTGTCCTTGAATTCACTAGGTAGCCTAGGCTGGCTTCAAACTCAGCCCTTCTTCCTGCCTCAGCC
The DNA here is from genome assembly GCF_000247695.1 of Heterocephalus glaber. The sequence continues at coordinate 2,277,570 of NW_004624760.1, forward strand.
TCTGAAGAGCTGGGATTATAGGTGTTTGCCACCATGCCCAACATTCCTCCCCTCCTGCAGGGAGTTTCCTTTGCAGCTTTTTCTCTGTGCTTCAGGCTGTGGCTGCAGAGGGAGGGTGTAGAAATTCCAGAGCCGAGCCTGCTTGGTTGGCTCCTGTGGCAGCCTTAGTAGGGCTGCTTGTGGGGCTGTGCTGGCGGGGAGAGCTCTGCAGGCTGTAGGCACCCTGGAAGATGCCTTTGGGACTCAGCCTGTGTGGTGCTGATGAAGGCTGCCCGTGAGGCGTTACAGTGAGGTCACGTCCCTTGGGTGCATTTTAGGGTTTGGACAAGCTCCTGGGCATCTGCACCCGTGAAGCTCCATCTCCCTGTCCTTTGCTTTCTGTCCAGAAGCCTTTGGGGTCTTTTTAGTGTCAGCTTGCACCTTGTCCTGTTGCTCATTCCCGAGCCAATAGGAAGCCCTCTTGAGGATGGGGTCTTGGTTAGGATCACACTGAAGGGGGCAGAGAAGGGGTGTCAGCCTGGAGCTGGGAATGCTTAGCTTCCCTGCTTTGGAATAATTTTTTTGCTGCAGGGCCCAGTGTGCTGGTCAGATGTTTTCTTTCTTTGTCCCTTTTCCTGGAAATTAGCTTTGTTTTTGGTGCTCGGGATAGAACCCAGGGGTTTATGGTGCTATAGAAGCACCCAACCACTGAGCTGTGCTCTCGGCCTGAAAGTTAGTTTCTTAAAACATGATTTGTTTCCAGGACCCCACCGCAGGGTTTGATCCACAGACAGCCTCCTCCATTGTGAACCGATCCGTGGCTTCCTATCCTGTGGGCTTCAGCGCCATGGCCACAGAGGAGAAGAAGCCGGAGACAGAGGCCGCAAGGGCACAGCCCACCCCTTCCTCCTCGGCCACGCAGAGCAAGGTTTGTACCCTTGTCCTGAGCCCCTGGGGAGCCTCTGGGGCAAGTAGGCTTGGAAGGTTCTCGGGGCTGTGACTAAGCCCGTTAGTCCAGTCTCTGGGACTTGGTTAGATATGCTGCCAGTCTTATTCATTGACCACATAATGTAACGTGTGCCTGTTACAGGACATGTAGGGATTCGCAAACCTGTCATCCTGAAGGAAAGGAGCCTTATCAGAAATACAGGTTCCTAGGGGCCGGGGATTTAGCTCAGCGGTGCTGTGGCTGCCTTGGAAACACAAGGTCCTGAGTTCGATCTCCAGTACCAAAAAAAAAGAAAGAAGGAAATACAGGTTCCGGCCTGTAAGCCTAGCTATTTGGGAGGCTGAGACAGGAGAATTACAAGTTAGAGGCCATCCTGGGCAATATAACTGTATTTTGTCTCAATAAAGAAGAAAAAGGGCCTGGGAGTAGAGCTCAGTGATAGAGTCCCCCTGTCTTTGATCCCCAGTGCCACAAAAAAAACCCCTAGATTCTTGGTCCTGGATGTAGGAGTCTGGAAGACCCAGAAAATATCCCTGAATTAGCACCCCAACCAGGCCCCACAGTTGGGGTACCTAGGCAGGTCTGCCCGTCCCTGCCCTGCTGACAGGAAGCAGGGCCTTCAGCAGCTCTGTACCCCGCCCCCGCACTGGCAGGGTCAGGTGCTATGGGGCGTGATGACCAGGGTCTTGGGCGTCTGGGTCGGAGTTGGAGCCACCTTCCCGGGTCGGCGAGATGGTGGGCCGGAGGTCTCGGCAGACAGCGGCTTAAGCTTGGCAGTTGCTGTGTGGGGTGGAGTGTGACTTCCAGGCTAGGGGAGTTGAAGGCAGAGTGGTGCTTGCTTTGGGCTAGCTTCAGTCCTGCCCTCTCTCCAACAGCCGACACCTGTTAAACCAAACTATGCTCTAAAGTTCACCCTGGCTGGCCACACGAAAGCGGTGTCCTCCGTGAAGTTCAGCCCGAATGGAGAGTGGTTGGCAAGCTCATGTGCGTAGGGGCTCAGTGGCCGGGAGAGCCTGGGTGGGCTGGTTTGCTCCCTGACACTGCCCCGGAACGGAGGAAGCCACTATTGTTGGCATTGCCCCCTGGCCCTCCCTTGGTGGCCATGTCCAGAGGCTTCCTGAGCCGGCTGTGCCGGTGCCTCGGCTCGGTGTGGGGCCAGCCCCGGCCCGCGCTCTGCGCTGAGCCCCAGCTTCTCTTCATGTCTTTCAGCTGCTGACAAACTCATTAAGATCTGGGGCGCCTATGATGGGAAGTTTGAGAAAACTGTCTCAGGCCACAAGTTGGTAGGTGCCCGTGAGAGGCCGGGTGGGGCTCTCCACCCTGTCTTCCTTGGCGCTGTTTTGCCTTTTGGGTTTTGGGGCAAACACTGTGAGCCCCTGTGGGTGAGCATCTGCCTGGCAGAGCCACCAAGAGTGGCCTTTTGCTCTGGCCCCTGTGCGTGGCTCCTATGTGGCAGTCAGGAGCCAGAGGGCTTCCCAAGGGGTTCGGTGCATGTCTGGGGCCCAGAGCTTGGTCCAGAGATGGCAGCCGCGTTTGTTCATTCCTCCCCAAGGGAATCTCCGATGTGGCCTGGTCATCGGACTCCAACCTCCTCGTGTCTGCTTCAGATGACAAAACCTTGAAGATATGGGACGTGAGCTCTGTAAGTGGTGTCCTCTCCCAGGGCAGTCTCCGGGGCAGCGGTGGGTGAGCTGGGAGCCCAGTCTCACCAGCCTGGCCCTGCCGTTCTAGGGAAAGTGTCTGAAGACCCTGAAGGGCCACAGCAACTATGTCTTCTGCTGCAACTTCAACCCGCAGTCCAACCTCATCGTCTCAGGGTCTGTAAGTGCGCTGCCCTCTTCCTCCGGGCGCCGGGGCGGTGGGCTGTGCTCCCAGGCGGTGGCAGGTCCTGGATTCTAGGGGTGCCGTGCTTGCCTGGCCTCGGCAGCCGCTGTAATCCCCCTCCCTCTTCAGTTTGATGAGAGCGTGAGGATCTGGGACGTGAAGACGGGGAAGTGCCTCAAGACGCTGCCTGCTCACTCCGACCCCGTCTCGGCTGTAAGTCCCCCTGCTGTGTGGACGTGGCCCGCAGCCTCTGTGTGTCCAGAGCTCGGGGTCTGCTCAGCCTCGTGCTCTTAGGGGCCGGGTGCCTGTGGGGAGACCGAGTGGCCGTGGGCTTCCAGGGGTTCTTGAGCTGCCTCAGGGTAGGGTGGCTGGTTGGAAGGTGTCGGCGGAGTGGGAGCAGTGCGCCAGGCATTATGATCCCAGAGTGGGGAGTTTGAGTGGAGGGGCTTTGATGAGTGGGGTGATGGGGACGACCCAGACGGGGCCTGGGCTGTCCACGCTGGAGCCCTTGGAGAGCAGGTGCTGCCTGGCCTGCATCCTGCCAGCACAGATGCCAGCGCAGCATCCAGGATGGTGTCACACATTCTGCACGGCCTGGCACTGGGCTGTACCTGGGGGGAGAGCTTCCTTAGTGTCAGGAGGCCCTGGCTTCACTTCCAGTACCCCACAGACAGTGGCTGAGGCCCCTGTCATTACAGAGTCTGCAGCCAGTCCGGGCTGCGGCCGCATTTCCTGGAGAGGAGTGTAGTGGGGGACTTTCTCCTTTCTCAGTCCAAGTGGTGCAGGAGTTTGAGCTTTTCCAGCTGTGGAAAGCTTTTGCCAGGCCTGCTACCACACATCGTGGACAGACGGGTATTCTGGCCTGTATGTGGAGCCACCACTAATGCTAAGGGTCTGCTGGCGTGAAGTTATCATTTACGGGGGGGCATAGGCCCAGCCTGACCCTATGCCACCCCTGCCCTCCAGGGCCACACGTAGTCACAGGGTGACGCTGACTTTCAAGGGTGGAGTACATTGAACGAACAGTGGGACGCAAGCATCAGGCAGCACTGTGGCCAGGGACAGCGGCGGGTCTCCTGAGACAGGTGGGGTCCAGCAGGCTTCCTGCAAAGCTGTGGGTGCTCCCCTGAGAGGCACAGACTGGGAGGAGGAGGAAACCTGAGCACCCGCCTGGCCAGCTGCCAGGGGCTGAGTCCTCCTCCCAGGTTTCTCTGCCAGCCTTCAGCCTGCCCCTCCGGGTCTGTGTTTCTGAGCGACCGGGTGCTGCCTCCTGCCCCAGAAAGGCCTGCCAGGCGTCGGTGCCTGCACACTGGGCATGCCGAGTGAGGCCAGTCTCAGTGGAGGGAGTCCTCCGTGTCTTCACTCATCAAAGGAGAGCAGTGAGCGTCCCGCTTGTGCAGCTTGCACAGCTGGGGACAGCGCAGCAGGTTTGCCCTGAGCTGCACACTCTGCCCCAGGGGCCCTCTGCTCCCTCCAGCCAGGCCAGGCCAGGCTGTGCAGCGCTTATTCTGTGGGCTGGAGGGGTGTTTCTCCCCTGCTAGGCCACATTTAAAGAAAGGGGTGTGTGCGTAGAGGCGTGGCTGGGAGTTGAGAAGTTTGAGAGGTTGGCAGTCAGCTGATTACCGTTCAGTAGCTGGTGCTGCAAGAGCGACTGCCAGGACAGCTGGTGGGGACAGCGGACAGGTAGGGACACTGAGCAGCTGCGGAGCCGCCAGCCACGCAGACCACTAGCCTCGGGCATCCTTGCCCTTTCAGGTTTCAGACTTGGTACAGCCTGAAGCAAGAGTGAGCCTGGAATCCCAGCTCCCGGGCAGAGTGAAGCAGGAGGATTGCAGGTTTGAGCCCAGCCTGGGCACCTTGGCTACTTAGTGAGATCTTGTCTCAAAATAAGAAATAAAAAAAGGGCTGGATATTTAGCTTAGTGGTGCCGCACCTGCAGGTCCTGAGTTCCATGCCTGGTACGGCAAAAAAAAGGAAAAAGAAAAAGACTGGGAATGTCGCTCAGTGTTCTTGGGGTCCATCTCCCCTGCAAGTAAAGCCTCAGTCATCTCCGGTGTGTTGCATAGGGTTAGATAGGTGGATGGGTGTCCCCAGTCACTTTTTGTTTGTTTGTTTGTTTGTTTGTTTTTGGTACTGGGGATCGAATTCGGGTCCTTTCGCTTGGCTTGCGCAGCAGGCGCGAAACCACTGAGCTAAAGCCCTGGCCCCCAGTCACTTCCAACCTTGGAGCTCACTGGCCACAGCAGGACCCTGCAGGCAGTGGGTGTGTTGCTCTGTGGAGCCCGTAGGCCACAGTGGCCACCTTTTGTGTTTGGAAAGCACCTCCTTGGACCCAAGAGGGGATTCAGAAACAGATTTCTGTGCTGCTCGGTGCTGTTGCACCTCAGGGGCCTCAGCTGTGTTCGGATCGGGCCATGTGAGGCACTGTGGGCTCCCGTCCGCTGGCAGCTCGGGGTGGAGGACCAGGTCACTGCCTCCTGCGGCAGCCTGGGCCTGCTGGGCTGGGAATGTCCTGAGCCAGGGCAGAGCAGCCCACTGGGCAGGGAGTGCAGGCAGCCTGGGCTCTTGGTATAGGTGGCCCTCGAGGCTTAGTTTCCCAGAGGAAAGGTTTCCCTATAGTGAGAAGCCAGCTGTCTTTGTGTATGAAAAGGCTTATCCTGCATCACACTTGCCCAGGACTGAAAAACAGAGATTCACGCTAGACTTTGGTTCCTGACTCATTCAGTTTCTTCCTGCTAAGATTCACTTCTGGGAAGAGGAATAAAACGGCAAAAAGTGGGAACAGCTCGGTTACAAGATGGGTCGTGGTCCAGCTGTCCCCCTGGGGTGAGCAGGCCTGGGTCCAGGCAGAGTGGGTGGTTGGGGACACCCTGGAGGCTCCCTGGCCTGAGTCCCAGGCATCCTGGTGATGCTTATGCACTGGGACAGCGCTGGCGTCCTGCCCCTCGTGGTTCCGGAGCCTGGGTGTGGCTCGGGGTTTGATCAGCGCTCTGGCTGTTATCAAGGCCTTCTTGACCCTGGACCACCAGGCTGTCCTCCCAGCGTGCAAGTGACAGAGCTGGAAGTGCCTGGACTTGGTGGTGGGATTGGTTCTGGCTCAGCAGTGCGTGTCCTGGTTGCCCACTGTGTCAGTTACTTTTCTCTCCTTGCTGAGACAAAATACCTGACGCCCAAAGTTAGAGGAGGGAAGGTTTATTTAGCTCAGTTTGAAGCGGTTTCGGTCCATCATCGGCTGGCTCCCAGGCAGGGTGGCACGTGGCAGAGGGACATCTCAGAGGAGAAACAGTTCCTGGTGGCCACAAGGTAGCAAAAGCTACAGAGACCCTTAACAGTGTCTTTCTGCTCCTCTTATTCAAGCTACCAGGATCAGGGTGGCGCCAAACCAATCGGTGGACTGGTTTAGCAAGCACACGCCCTTAATCCCAGCATCACACACTCTATAGATTCAGCCGCCTCTGAACAAGCCCTGTGACCGCATGAGGCTCTGGGGAGATGTAGACACAAACCATGACACCCACGTTGGAGCTGCATATGCGGTTCCAGGGTGGCTCTGGGTTGTGGTCCAGTTGTCTCGGGAAATGAGCTGACTTTTCTCAGGCACCTCAAGGAAGCCCCATTGTTTCACCTGTCTCGCTTCTGGGTCCTGACGGCCACCTGGAAGGGACCAGGCTTGGAAGGAAGGGTGCCTGTGTCCATGAGCAGGAGGGCGTCCCCTCAGCGGGAGGTGCACTCAGCACTGGGGAGTGAGTTTCTGTTTTCCTCTGCTCTGATTCCTAGGTTCATTTTAATCGTGATGGATCCTTGATAGTTTCCAGCAGCTACGACGGTCTCTGGTGAGTGCAGAGTGAGGAGCCGTGCCTGACTGCGGTTAGGGGAGGGGCAGAGGTTCCAGCTAGCTGCTTGGAGCCGAGAAGGGCCGGTGTAGGGAGCCGCAGTCAGGCCCTTCTCCCGAGAGCAAGTCTAAGTGGCCTTTCTAGAAGTCGTGTGGGCCCAGCTGTTAGGAACGCTTCATGAGGTCAAGCTGGTGGGCCCCGGTGAAAGGGCCCTGGCACGTTTGTTGCTGGTGCCGTCTTTGTGATCTCATGGAGTTTGGGAGCCTCTTCCGAAGACCTCGGTAGGGTCACCAGGATGATATGGGGGGAATTGTAACCCTGCCTGTACGTGTCAGGCTTACCCCGAAGTCGAAGAATGAATTCTAAGCAACGACAGAGATTGAGCAGGAAAATTTATTGGGGATCGGAATGGGGAATAGGAATAGCTCCTGAGAGGCAGAAGTGGTCCCAAATGGGTTGTCTTCCCCCCAGATTTTAAAAGTAGTTGGCTTCTGTGGCACACATCTGTAAACCCAACTGCTCAGGAGGCTGAGGTAGGAGAGTCACAAGCTTGACCCCAGCCTAGGCAGGCAATTCAGCAAGATTCTGTCACAACAGAGGGCGGGGAGTGTAGCTCCGCATTGTGGGAGTGCTTTACCTAGGGCGTGGGTGCATACCTGGGCTCAATCCCCAGTCCCCTCGCCTCCAAATATCCAAATATGAGAGATGCCAGAGAAACGGGAGCCAGGGAACTTACCAAGTCAGAGGGTGAACGATGGGAAAAACGAGAAAACTTACATAAGGCTAGTTTGATAAGGCCAGTAGCTGGAAGTGTTGTGAGTCCCATGAAGGGAAAGCAAACACCAGCAGCATTTAGGTAGGGAAGCAGCCACAGGTTCAGGTTGGTGTCCCCATCTGGGTGGCACTGGGCTTGTGGTGCACAGTGGAGCCCAGCACGGCCTGCTCTGCTGGGGAGTCCAGCAGAGAGGAGGAGGTGCAGGGATGGGGCAGGCACCATGGAGTAGCTCTGAGTGGCCTCCCTGGGGGACGGCGGCTGAGGCTGCACGGAGGCCGAGGCGGGAATGTGGGGCTCCCCTTGGCAGACAATGTCCACATCTGCTCAGCCAGCGTCCCACCATGGGGACTGGCCTGGAACTGTGGGTGTTGATGCTGTTCAGGGTGGGACTCAATCCAGGATCCTGTGCTGGCCCTGAAGGAGCTCAAAGCCTGGCCCGCGCCCTCTGGGAGTCGTGGCCTTTGACCGTACCGTGTTCACTGCTGCTCATCCAGTGGGGTGTGCAGGGTCATTTTTACAGAAGACCAGCCCCGCTGTGAGTCTGCGGAAGCAGCTCGACCTGCCAGTGAGCCCCAGCCAGGGCGGCAGGTGGGTGGGAGTCCCTCGGCCTGCAGGCAGGAGTGCAGGTGGCCGTCTGAGGCGGCTGGAGTTCAAGATGACGCACAGGGTGTTTGTAGGTCCTGGTCCTGGTCCCTCGAGGTCGCTGCTTCCTTACGTGTTCTGTTCTTCCTTTTTAGCCGCATCTGGGACACCGCATCCGGCCAGTGCCTGAAGACGCTCATTGGTGAGTGTGCCCTGCAGGTTGCCGTTGGCTCCCGTCGGCCTCTGTGGCTTTGGCCCTCGCTCTTCCTGAGCTGCCTGCCCTGGGCCCACTTCCCTGGGGTCCTGTCTGCCCACGTTCCTGCCCACCCAGGGTGCACAGTTCTTCCCTTGGGGCCCTCAGCCTGTGCTGTCCAGACACTATGGGCCAGGCCTCCCCTGTGCAGGAAGCAGGCTGCCTGCAGGTGCTGCTGAGCTGGACAGACTGTCCTGCGAGCAGGAACACGGCCCACAGGTTTGGGAGGCCTGCGCGACCCTGGGCTGGGGGCAGCAGCCTGGAGGGGCGCTGCTCAGGGGTGCGGGGGTGGGGGCCAGTCCGCAGGTACCAGTGGAGCCTCACGATCGGGGGCCTGCTGGTGGCAGAGAGGGAGCCGCCAGGGGCCTGCCCGGGGTGAAGGCCGAGGGCCTTGTCCCTTCCTGCAGAGGTCGTCTCCCCGCCCCCTGACTCAGCCACCCCTCTGCACGGGCCCGGCCGTGGCTCTGTGTGTCCAAGTCCCTTCTCACCAGGACACACTGTGTGGGTGGGGCCTCGGGAGGGGCCGCAGGATTGGTCCTGGAGCAGGGCCACGTGCTTTCTTGCTGCCAGAAGCATCCTCTCGCCTGGCCCACCCCGACTTCCCACCCCGGGTGCCCAGGGTGACTCACATGTCCACATGTCCCTCCCAGACACCTGGAGCCAGTGCTGTCCACTCAGATCCTGTCCTCCCGGGGGTTCATGAGTGAGGTGCTGATGCCTGTGTTAGAGACAGCGCAACAGCTGCCTGCAGGTGCGGTGGCCTGCGGTTACAGATCTCTGAGGCGGAGCGGCCACTGAGCTGCACGGCTGCAGGGCCTGTAGTCGATGCTCGTCTCACGCATGGTTGGCGTGACTTTCGCGCGGGACCTGGGCAGTCTCCTGTCGCTAGATCATCTGTCCGGTGTAGCACTTCACGAAGTGGGGGCTGTGCTGTAGTCACCTCCATATTTGGGCAATGACGCTGAGATGTGCAGTGACGGCAGGGGCATTAACAACGGGGTGCACAGGTTTGAGCCCCCCGCAGCCCGGCGCAGGGCGGGTGGTTGGTGGCCAGGCGACTCCCCAGCAATACATTTGCCGAGCTCAAGGCAGTCCTGGTTGGTGGCAGATTACATTTTCCTTTCTTTGAAGTCTTCTGGAATATGTCATTTCTGCAGTATTTCGGGGGCGGGTTGGAGACGGTCTCACTATGTAGTTCAGGGTGCCCTTGAACTCAGGGTGTTCCTCCTGCCTCCGCCTCCTGAGTGCTGGGATTACAGGTGTTTGCTGAAACACCTGGCTTTTATTTCTGCATATTTTTGCCCCCCCCCCCCCATACCTAGCATTGAACTTAGGACCTTGCGCTTTTGAGGCAGGCGAGGTACCACTGAACTAAATCCCCAGCATTCTGCAGTGTTTTTGACCTGCAGTCGCTTGGGTCCTGGGGCTGCAGCTGGCTGTTGCGGGTGCCAGGTGGGGTCTGAGTCCCTGAGCTACAGGGTGCAGGGTGGCCTGGGCTTGCGCAGGAGAGGTGAGCCGTGTCCCGGGATGTGCTGCGCAGTGTGGGAGTTAGAGCGCTGGACAGGAGGGCGCTCCTGTGACCATCTTGTGTGCCTTTCCAGTGTGGGTGACCAGACTGAGGGAGCCGGGGCCGCGGCGAGTCCGTGGTAATGCGTGTGCTCGGGGCATGCCGGGGGTCTCGGCAGTGTGCACGGCCCCCTCAGCTGTGGCCAGGCAGCTCCCCTGGCTGAGGGCCACAGGCTGAGCTTAGAGCCAGGGCGCTGGGAGCAGAGGGGCCGAGTTCCTGAGGCTGCTTCCCATAGGACAGCGTGGGCCGCTTTCCCCAGCATCACGGTTTCTCAGCCTTGGGCGTTTGCAGACGTCCTGCATGGGTGGCAGTGACTGTCACACGAGAGGCCCTGTGTGGTGGGAGCCCTGGGGACCGAGTGTTTCTTGCCTCTGGCCCTTCACTCCTAAAGCCCTGGCATCTAAGGAGGCTTGAGAGGCCCCGAGGACACCCACACTGGCACGGGGGTGGGAGAGGGTGTCGGTGGCTCTGTGGGCTCCTCAGGGTGGTGGCGGTGTGACCGGTGGCAGCAACCTCACGAAGTCATCCTGCACGGTGCCATGGTGGTGGGGAGCTGGTCCTGCCCACTGTGACTCAGTCTCGTGTTTCCCACAAAGATGACGACAATCCCCCGGTGTCCTTCGTGAAGTTCTCTCCGAATGGCAAATACATCCTGGCGGCCACTCTGGACAAGTAAGAGCTCTGGCCCGCCCTGTGTGGGCCCCTGGGTCCCAGCTGTGGCAGGGCTCTGACCTGTTGGGCCGCAGGCTCCGCGTGTGTGTGGGAGGCGAAGGGGCCCTTGCCCATTCCTCTCTGAGGATTGGGGTGCAGCTTGCGTGGGGTGTGTGGGCCTCTCCAGCTCAGACCTCTGGGCACCTTGAGCTTCTCTTCCTTGCAGTGCCGGGAGCAGAACCCGGGCTGGCCTGCGCTGGGCGGCGCTCTCCACTGAGCGGCACCCGGCCCTGAGCACCTTGGTCTTGACTGTGACAGAAGTGTACTGTCACCCGTCACCCTTTTGCTCCCTGCATGGCCCTTGCAGCTCTGGCTGGCTCCTGTGTGCCTCTTCTATGTGGCTGCAGGTCCCCTGAGGGCACGTGGTTGCCGTTTTCCCCTCCATCCCCCACTGTGGTCAGGACTTGAGTTTCCTGTGGGATCTGCGCCCAGGTTCCTGGTGCCCTGATGATTCCCTGCCTCCCGGAGGCTGGTTGCTATGCAGGGTTGAACTGCAGTCGGGAGGGTCTCCCGCTTGCTCCTGTGTGTCGTTGATTCATGGGGCTCGGGGCTCTGAGGGCCCCAGGGTGCCAGCCTGGCAGATGTCGTACCAGGTGCTGCTGGTGGCTGTGTCGTCCTTGGTGGCCAGCCCCTCACCCTCTCTTGTCTTCCAGCACACTGAAGCTCTGGGACTACAGCAAGGGGAAGGTGAGGTCTGGCGCACCCTGGCCCGGCCTGATGTGTACTGTGTTGGGGGGTGAGGGGCAGCCCTGGGCGTGGGATCGGGAGCACTCAGCCTCGCTGAGCTGGCTCCACTCGAGTCCTTGCAGAATGTGGGTCCACACTTGGGTGTAGCTTCGTCCTGGCCAGAGGACAGCGCTCAAGATGCAGAACCCTGATGTCCTCTCCGTCACCTCTTCCAGTGCCTGAAGACGTATACGGGCCACAAGAACGAGAAGTACTGCATATTTGCCAATTTCTCTGTGACTGGCGGGAAGGTGAGGACTGCTCTGTCTGTAGTGCGTCTTCCTGGCCCTGACCAGAGCGACATCACAGCCTGCCAGGGGTTGGAGTAGAGCAAGGCAGGACTCGGAGGCGGCGTTTGCCTGCTTCTGGATCCCCTTTCTTCCCGTGGGCCGGCGGCCCTGTTGGGTGTGGGCGTGGGTGTGACGGGGTGGCCTTGGCCTCCTGTCCTGTGTGCAGAGTCCACTGCCCCATGGGCCCTTTCCCCACCCCGTGCCTACGTCTAGGCCCTAGGGTCCTCAAGGGACAAAGAGTAGGTGATGACACCGGTCGAAATGTGACTGACCTGGGAGCTCAGGGTGGAACTCCAGGGGTGGCTTCCAGCCTGGAGGCTCCCTCATGGCTCCTCAGGTGACGCGGGTGGGTGGCTCGTTTGAGCTGAGCACACAGCTAGGGGGCTCTGGGGCAGGGGTAGAGCAGCCACAAGCCCGCTCACCCTGCATCTCCTCCCGCCTGTGCCTGCCGCTCGCTGTGACAGTGGATCGTGTCTGGCTCTGAGGACAACCTGGTGTACATCTGGAACCTGCAGACCAAGGAGATTGTGCAGAAGCTGCAGGGCCACACAGGTGGGCTCCGCAGCGTGGCCTGGGATGTGGCTGCTCCCCCTCCCCTCTCTGCCTGCGCCCCTGCTGTGGGCTGCTGCCGGGTGCTCCTGGCAGGTCCCAGTGCTCCTGCCCGCCACATGTCCTGGGCCCATCCATCACCTGCGTGGCTGACTTCCGTGTGGATGGGGCCTGTGCCTGGCAATGGTGGGCCGCAGGCTCCCTGCCTCCTGGGTGCCGGGGGTGCGTGGTGCCGCGTGCATGTTCTGAGCAGCTGGGGTGGCCTGGCATCGCGCTGGTGTGGGTGAGCGGCGGTGGGGGGTCAGCACGGCTGGGAGGCCCTGCCACTGTTCTCGCGCTCCTGTGCCCAGCAGGCTGCCTGACCCCCATGAGCCCCTGTGGTGGTTTGTGGTTGGGGCCAGGTGGTGGCCTGGCTCGCTGTGGACCTGGTGAGAGGGCACCCTGACCTCTGTTTGCAGATGTGGTGATCTCGACGGCTTGTCACCCCACGGAGAACATCATCGCCTCTGCCGCCTTAGAGAATGACAAAACCATTAAACTGTGGAAGAGCGACTGCTAAGCCCTCCTGGACCGAGACTGTCGGAAGTCAACCGGTTGGCAAGAAGCGTGGCATGGCACAGGTGTGGGGCCTGGGTGGCCGCCCGCATCTGCGGCTCTGAGGACGGTGGGCCGAGGGACGCGCACCCCAGGAGGCTCTGGCGTTGCTGGGACGTTTCTTGCCAGCCCTGTCCTCGCCCAGGGAGGAGTTCCCAGTTCATTTGCTCAGAGGCCACAAAAGTTTTAAATTTTTTATCACAAGAGAGCGAAGTTCGATTTATCATGGGTTGTTTTTTCCAGTACTTGTTCTGTACATTTTTGATATTTTCCCACCCAGTGCGAGCAAGCGCTGTGCCCTGGCTCAGGCTGCGGGCACTGCCAGCTCACCGATCCCCGCCCGAAGCAGTGCCCGGCACGTTTGCTCGTCTCCGGGAGCACAAAGTGTTGTGAGGCTCCTTGCGTGTCGAGTCCTTTGTACCCGGAGTTCTGGGCCGGGCGCTGACACATGGCGACCGCAGGCCGTGTCCCCCCCGTCTTTGGCCTCCATGCAGCTGCACGGACTGTAATAAACGGTGGGCTTCTGCACTGGCTCCTGGCACCTGCGTTCCGACGGGAGCTCGTCTCCACCTGGCGTATGACTCGCTTGGCAGGGGCAGGTGGGCAGGGGCATCCGGAGGTGCTGCCATCTGGCCCCTCCCTGTCCATTGGAGGCTGGGCTTCCTGTGGCGCCCGGGGCCCAGTGCTTCCTGTGGGCCTGTTGGGCCTGTGGGTGGCAGTGACCTGCATCCTAGGCCACACTCCATGACCAGCATGGGAGGGAACGGGCTGTGGTGCCCTCAAGGCTGGGCGTCCTCCCTCCTGCCACCCTCGGAGCTACTCCTGGGGCCCCTGGCCTCACTGAGCATCCCGAGCAGTCCTACCCCAGCTGGGGCCTCTGGCATCTGGCTCCTCAGGGGTCGGGTCTGGGGAGAGGTGGCGGCCAGGCTCCTAGGCGCCGTCTGGCCGAGTCTATGGGAGCCTGACCGGAAGGAAGGAGGTGGACATGGGGCTCCAGCCCATGTCTGCTCATGGAGACTGCTGAGCGCGGGCTGCAGGGGTGTCAGGCACGTCGCCCTGCGGGGTCCCCCCCATCTGCAGCACTGAGGAGCTGGTGTCACCTCAGGGTCCAAGGCCCAGGGCAGAGCCTGCAGGACCGTAGGTGGACAGACAGGCCCAGAGCAGGGTGTGGGGGCCTGTGGGGACCCCCAGCGAGTCCCTGTTTCCAGCCAGGGAGGCCCTGGGCACCCTCCATGCCTGCAGTCCAGTGGTGCGAGGTAAGAATCCCGGAAGGCCCGGGGCAGAGGCTTGGGGCAGTTTCCTCATCCCCCTCCCCTCGGAAGGAGGCGCATGCATGGGCTGTCAGTGACGTCCCTTGTGGCAGCAGGAGGGGACTCTGGCCCTAACACCCAGTGGCCAGGGTCCGAGGCCTGCGCCTGCCACCTGTATAACAGACCCACCGAGCTGCTGTGGGGCTTCCTGTCCTAGGTGGAGCCTTTCCTGGGAGGGCAGGGCTTGCTGTGGTGAACGCTGTGTCCTGAATATAGTTTATTTTTTCTACAGTTGAACTCTCTGTTGTAGATTTATGTAAAAATACATCTCTTTTTCAAAATAAAGATTGTGTGTCTTGTAATTTTGTCCCATAAGAATTCACTTTTCAGGCCAGGGATGTAGCTTCAGTGGTTCCGGCGTCTGCCTCGAAAGTGTAAGGTCCTGAGTTTGATCCCCGGTACCAAAAAAAAGTTATTTTTCCTAATAGCTCAAGCTCGCTTTCACTTCCGTCTCCTTTTGCTCTGCTTTTATAGATAAGCTCTGTAGCTCAGGCTGGCCTTAAACCTGGTGCTAGGATTCCAGATATGTGCTGCTACACCTGGCTTTTTATTGCTTTTTTTTTTTTTCTTTTGGTACCTGGGATCGAACTTGGGACCTTCTGCTTGTGAGGCAGCCGCTGGAACCACCGGGCTAAATCCCCGGCCCTTTTATTGCTTTTGATGAAGGCTTTAGTTTACAGTCTCGAAGAGTGCAGCACACGGGTGCCGTGTCCAGCGCCTCTGTGGGGAGGTGGGTTTGGAAGTGGGCATGAGTGTGCCGCTGTCCCTGTGGGCTCCAGCGGCTCTCCCCAAAGACTGGCCTTGCTGGTGCCCTTGACCGCCGCCCTGAGGACAGCTTGTGCTGGGCGTTATTGGGCTGGGCAGTGTCCCGAGTGCCACGCTGTGCTTGGCATAGAATACCCCTCTCACTAAGCGCTACACGTTGTGCTTATTGGCAGTGTTAGAACGGCTAAGACCATAGGCACCAATGCCCTGTAGGTAGTGGGAGCATCCAGCACCCTTGTTCCTTTCACTCCGACCCAGATGCTTTGAGTCCAGTTCCCTGACATTTGGCCACGGGAGCAGGGAATGCATGGAGCCAGTGTGGTGGTACAGGTCTGTGGTCCCCACGTTTGGGAGGCTGAGGCAGGAGCCCAACCTGGGCAACTTAGCAAGACTGGTCTCAAAAAATAAGGGCTGAGATGCAGCTCAGTGCAGGCGCTGGGTTCAATCCCCAGTCTGGAAGGAGAAAACTGATCAAAGATCTGATTCATTTCCCAGTTCTTAATATTAAAATGCATTCACACACGCCCTTGATACTCGGGCATGCACAGTGACAAGTTCATACCCGTGCGTGACACCAACACCAGCACCCATGTGCACTGCAAGCCTGAGACATGAAGGGGTGGCGTCTGGCGGGGTTTCCCGGGAGTGTCTCACGGGGCGCCCTGGGTCCCGACACGCCCTGCTCTGGGGACTGAAGACGGCACCAGGGTGTTCGCTGCCATTCGCTTCCCCCGCAGGACCCTCTACCCGGAGTCGAAAGCAACTTAGTCACCCAGGTGCTGAGGGGGTTTCGGATTCAAAACTCGCAGGAGGCAGGGCCGGGGATTTAGCTCAGTGGTGCCGCGATTGCGCAAGGTCCTGAGTTCGCCTGTCTCGCAGGCACAAGGTCCCGAGTTCGATCCCCGGTGCCAAAAAAACCCAAAACAAAACTGCTAAATCTTTTCTCCTTAGAGCCGGGGATTTAGCTCCAGCGCCTGCCTCGCGAGCGCAAGGTCCCAAGTTCGATCACCGGTACCCCAAACCAAACCAGCAGGAGCGCTCAGGAGCCCCAGGTGGGGGGCTGGATTCCTGCTCCTCCCACGGCAGGCGCTCGCGCCTCTCCCCGCAAACCCCAAAACAGTGGTTAGATGCCACGAAGTAGGTGGCAATGCCTTAACCGTATGCGTGTTGTCAGGCCCAAGGGCCTCTTCCATCCTTGTCAAGGGGAGTGCTAACCTTCTCTCCTTTCATACAACACGACCATTAATCCGCACGCGCGGTATTTAAGCATCTAGATTCGCCTTCACTGTCGGTGACGGCGAGTTTCTGTTCCCCATCCTCAGGGAAGCACTAGTGCAGGAGACCCTGAAAATAGGACACCCGAACTATTTACATCTGTTTATTTTTACTAATTTGAACGTGTAAGAAACTAATCCCAATTTTTTGTTGCGATAATGAATTCACAAAGCCAGCCAATCAGAAGCCGAGGGGAACATCGGAAATCCCGAGGATTCCTCCGAGAAGCAGATTCCCCCGGAAACAAAACAGGGCGGGCGCGCACTTCCCACAGACACACGTCCGGCGCTTGGCGGGAAGAGGCACGGAACTGGCTGCGGAAGTGGAAGTGCTGGTGACGAATCAGCGTGAGCGCCGGCAGAGGGCTCCACGGACTTCCGGACGCAGCAGCACGCGGGGAACTGTGGGTGGCGAGGGGCGGGGACCCGCTGGCGCCGTGTGCGCAGGGTCTGCGCTTCTGCCCTGGTCCGCGCATGCGCCTCGCCCTGTTGCGCCTTCGTTGGTTGGAAACCAGGCAGCCGACCTCGGCTTGGTCCGTGCGCTTCCCCCGCCCGAGGGTGGAAGATCGGTGCTGCGCTTCGGCCCAGCTCTCTGCCCTAGTGCCCGCCCCAGGGGCGCAGGTTCAGACCTCTCCTGATAAAAAGCGTAAACCAGAGCAGCTGGTAAACATGCTTTTGTATGTGTGCATGAGGCACATGCATGTGTGCGCCTCTCCCGTGCACACCCGTCCATGCGCGCACATGCAGGCCCATGAACGTGTGTACGCGTGTCTGCAGAGTACCCGTGGCCGCATATGCGTGTCGCCCCACGCGCACACGTGTGTAGGTGACTCAGGTAAGCACACACACCATTGCATTGTGGGTTTGTGAGCCCTTCCCACATGCAGGAGCAACACAAGGCCTGGGCCACCTGGGGCTGGGACAGGAAGGACTGGCAGCTCTGGGTGCGAGTGACAACAGAGACCCTGAGCCTTGGCTTTGGTGGCTGTCAGCCCTGTCCCGCTGGTGTGTGGCCTCCTTCTGGCCATACTCTCCTGGCCTTGAGAATTGTCAGATCCGGATTCAGTGCTGCCATCTTTTACCACAAGGGCCAGGGGCCAAATCGCCAAAGCTTGGCCGCACCAGGGTCCTCTGGGGCTCTGTACTGGGGCCCTCTGGGTACCAGCCCACCTTGCCTGTGGCCTCTGGCTTCTGCCCCGTCCCCTGCCCGTGGAGTATGTTGCAGGGTGGGGCTGTGTCCTGCTCAGCACTGAGTGCCCATGGGTGCTGAGGCCAGGGTGGTCCCTTGAGCGTCTCTCACTGCCCCTGCCCACCAGGAAGATGCCACCAGGGTCCTGCTGCTGTGGGCCAGGGTGGGGCCCAGAGAAGGCCGAGCTCCTGGGTGTGGGTCTGGGCACTTGGAAGGCACTGGACACAGCCTCAGCCTGGCCTGGCTCTGCGGGCTGGGTGGGGGGTCAAGTCGGACCCCACCACTGGACCTCAAAGGGCCAGGGGCCCCACATCACAGCGCCCATGTTTGTTTAGGGTGGAGGTGCGAAGTCACCTTCTCATCCTGGGATGCAGCAGTGGCTCGGGATTGGGGGGATGGCAGAGGCCCTTCCCAGGGTCGGCACCAGGCTGATCTGCACAGAGCCCGAAAGGAGCAGCTTTGCTGGCTGCACTTCCTGAGGCTGCTTTTCTGGTGTCGCAGGTGCTTTGAGCTCAGCCGGATGCCTCTGTGCAGTTGACCAGGACCCCGTGGGGCTGGGCCGGGTGCCCACACCTAGGTGGGCCGAGTGCACATTGAATCCATGCTGGGCCAGAATGGCCTCATTGCCCCAGGCACACGCCTTCAGCCCGGGACCTGGTGCAGCCTCCGCTCTGTCCCAGGAAACCACCGGAGGCCATCGGAGCAGAGGCTGTGCTGGGCTGGAGGAAGAGCCGGCTTCATGGGAGCTGGGTGGGGGTCAGAATGGTGGCACATGGGGACTGACCAGTCACAGGACTCAGTCTTGGTCCCTAAGAACCGTCCTTCAAGGCTCCTGCGTGAAATTGGGCTGTGCACAGAGAAGCGCTTAGGAGGAGAGGTGATGTCACCTCCCGGACTGACCCGCTTCACACCTGCAGAAACAAGGCGGGGACCTCACCAAGGGCTCGGGGATGCCGGCTCAGGGTCACGTGGGTCCTCTTCCCCCTGGCCAGGCCCCCGGCCGCAGGGGTAGGGCTTCAGGACAGAACACCGGACTTCCAACACAGTCAAACCAGAATCTCGGTTGAGCAACAAACAGGGTTTTAGTGTCCATATGTGCCCGGTATTTCACGCTTCAGTGCTGTTTACCTGAGATCCCCATGCAGTGGTGTGTCCTGTGTTTATTTGCTAAACCTGACAGTGCTAGTGATGGGGAGAGGCACTCTACCCTGGCCCTTTACCCACGAAGCTGCATTTCCCAGCTACCGATGTCTGCTGCCCCCGAGATGGCACGGAAAAGGGACGAAGGTGGGAGGAGGTCTTTGTTAAATGAAACTGCAGAATTCCCTTTTCTGTGCTGAAGGAGCACGGCTGTGTGGACAGCGGGACAGAGGTGAGTGCCTTCGGTCACCTCCTGGCTGGTGGGATCCTTTGGCCTCGTCCAGCCTGGGGCACACACTTTCGCCCCCTGGTGGCTGCGGCTGGATTTGCAGGTGCAGACTTTGCAACTTGGAGGCCCCAAACCCAGCGCAGTTTGTCCTCATCTCTGTCCCCGCTTCTTCAACAGCTGGGCCCTGACTGCCTTTCCCAGAGCAGAAAGCTGCCATGGCCTGGTTCCATGCTGTTGGGGAGGCTGAATTTCCTAGGCTGTGGATCTGAGAACGTGACCTGTGAGTTGGGACTTAGGCAGCAGGCGCCCAGGCTGAGGCCAGTGCAGCCCCCCAGCGGCTGTGGTCTCTCCCTCTGTCTCCTGGCCCTTTGCCACTGGATGCAGGTAGGAGGGGGCCCTGCAGAGGGACTGGGGGGCTGTCGCAGGTGGTGCTGCTTCCTGGCTCTCTGTGTGCTGCGTGGACTCCACCCCAGATGGCCAGCTGGCCCGAGGCCTTCCTGGGCTCCTGGGAGGATGACAGAGGCTGGGTGACAGCTCAGGAATAGTGACAAACCCTAAGAACTCACTGCCTTTTGGAACCAAAGACCTCGGTGACGTGGACCTTCCTGGGGCCCTCACAGGCCTTTCCGAGTGACTGCGGGTGCCCAAAAGGTTGTCATGGCTAGGATGGCCTCCCAAGCCACAACCCTGGCCTCATGGTGGCAGTGGCTCCCTGTGGCGGCCTCGGGGTGGCAGTGGCTCCCTGTGGCGGCCTCGGGGTGGCAGTGGCTCC
>NW_004624760.1:2297032-2380193 GCF_000247695.1 Heterocephalus glaber
GGCAGTGGCTCCCTGTGGCGGCCTCGGGGTGGCAGTGGCTCCCTGTGGTGGCCTCGGGGTGGCAGTGGCTCCCTGTGGTGGCTTCCCGGTGACAGTGGCTCCCTGTGATGGGCCCTACTCTACCCTCACTCATCTCTCTGGGGACGCTAGAGGACGAGGTCCCAGTGCCAGCCAGGGGCTGCGGGGTGGGACACTTGGTAAGTGAGGAACCTGGGTCCCCCTCCTGGAGTGCCATGCTGGGCGATTCCAGTAGCTTCCACTGGGGGGCAGGCGTGCACCACTCAGGGTCTAAGCACTCAGAAGCCAGGCTGGTCCCTGGGCCTGGGCCATGTTGGCAGTCAGGGTGGGGATGGTGGGTGGGGTTGGGGGCTGCATGGACCCCACCTCCATCCCTCTGCCTCTGGGCGGGGCTGACCCTCCTAGCTGTAGCCTCTCTGTGGCCTTGGGTAAGCTCCCTACCTGCTCCGTGCCTCAGTTTCCCCACAGGGCCTGACCACAGAACCCCAAAATGCCCACTTCGGACTTGGGGGGCTCCAGGAGCCTGGATGCGGTTGTCCTAGTTTCCAGGTGGAGAAACTGAGGCGTGAAGGTGACACTCGCCCCAGAGGCCCAGGCCTGCTCACAGCGGGCGTCACAACCAGACTGGGGCAGGACTGAGGGACAAAGTGGCTAGCCCTCATCTGGTCCTCAGCCATCTCTGTGCACCCGGGCCACCTGCTTGCTGCCACGTCTTTGTCTCTGTGCAGGGAGTGAGACACTCAGGGGCAGTGGGGGCTGAGCTGCTGGCTCTGGGCCTGCTCACTCCGTCAGCATGCTGGTGGTGAGCGGCTATGGACTTTCTGCTGTGTATCAGTCCCGGGTGGCTTCGAATGGGACCACGGTGTGCCACAGGCCACCGGTGTCAGGGCTGGGCCGCTTTCCACCTCGAGCTGTCGTGAGACAGACGTGCCAGGGCCTGGGAGCCTGCTCTGGGCTGTGGTACCGCTGGGCACCATGGTGACCGAGGCTGTGTCCTCCCCGAGGGCGCTTGGGCCTCTGGCTGAGCCAGCGGGGGGCTGCCTGTCTGCTTCTGGGGAGGACAGTGGCCGCCCAGGGCCGAGCAAGGCCTCTCCTCAGGGCCTCTATGAATAGGGTGACCGCTGACCCCGGATGTGCGGGAGGTGGGAGGGGACAGAGCGTTCCCAGGGTCGGCGTTGGCCAGGGGCCTCTCCTACCCACCCGGGCCGCCCCTGGGGCGCTCTGGGCCTGCCCGTCCCCACGGCCAATGGCCCGGAAGCCCGGGTGGCTGTGGGGCCTGCCCTTCCTCTGAGATATAAATATCCCGCCACGGCTCCCTGGAGCGTCCGAGGCCCAAGGGTGGGGACAGAGGCCTGGCCTGTGAGACCAGCCCGGCCTCCAGAGCTGGACCGGGCTCTGCTGGAAGCCTCTCAGGCCAGCTGCTGTCCAGCAGGGTGCCGAACCCACGGTGTCCAGGGAGAGCTCTCTCCCTCTTCTTTTTCGCTAGTCCAGGTTTGCAGTGCATGGTGACGACATTTCTCTTGAGGAGTTGGTCCATGGTCCGTGTACATTTTAGTTCTTTTTGGGTCCTCTTCCCTCTCCTGCCTTCTGGGCTCCCCTCTGTGTATTAGGCCCGGGTGGCTTCGAATGGCATGACTGTGCCACGGGACCCCTGTGTCCTGTGCTCCCTCTGTCTCCTGGTCCCTTTCCTTCTGAAAGAGACCCATCCCCCTGGCTCCTACTATCTATCTTTTATTTTGCTCCTGAATTTGTTTATCCTTTGGGTTGCTCATGTAAGAGAAACCACGTCCTTCTCCACATTTCCGTTTTCACGGATGTTTGTGGGTGTGGCCTGGGGACAGATGAGGGGGCACCTTCCACTTATCTCCAGAGAGAGGCCCGGCCAGGCAGGGATCCGTGTCCTGTGTTCAGGGGACGGAGACCCACTCACGGCTTTCTCCGCCAAGGCCCGCGGGGCTCCGAGTGGGACGGGATGAGCTGAGTCATGGGAGGACAGTGGGCGGCCACGAGGTGGCCACGGTTGATGCGTGGACGGGCCATCTCCTGGCCAGGCCACATGGGATCACTCACCCCCGTGGCAGCAGAGCCCTGCTTCGTGGATCTTGCCGGTGCACGTGGCCTGGCAGCCTCCTGGGTGTGGGGTCCTGCGTGGGGGGGCGCTCCCGTGGGGTGTGGCTGAGCAAAGGCAGGTGCCCTGCTCCTGCCGGCCACGGGGTCTGTGCCAGCTCACACTATCAGCCCGGAGTCTCGGGGACCCGGAAGTGGGGGGGGCGCCATGGCGGGGTGGGGTTGTCCCTCAAGTCACGTGTCCAGGGCGAGCTGGACTTCCTGTGGACAGTGAGGTCCCGCAGTGGCGGGAGGGCTCGTGGCCCAGGGGAGGCCTCTCCTCCGCGTGCCTGGCTTTTCCCGGCTCTCCCGAGCGCCCTGCCCTGACCCTGTGACCTTGGCCTTGACCCGTGCCCCCCCGCAGCCTCTGCTATTTCCGGCCCTGCTGAGCCAGGGCCCGGTCACGTTCACAGCTCCCTGCAGGCACCGTGCTTGGGCCCCACTGAAGAAAGAGCCGACCCTGGGCCTGCACAGCTCCAGACTGCGGGCAGGGGGATCCTGGGTGCTGTGTGGGGGTCCCGGGTTCCGTGAGGGGTCCCCAGTCTCCGAGGGGTGGTTCTGGGCTTCTTGCGGGGTCCTTGGGCTGCGTGAGAGGCTCCTGGTGCCGTGAGGGGGTCTGCACCCCGCGAGGGGACCCTAGGCCTCTCCACTCTGTGCCCTCCAGGGCCACCCAGGGGCCCAAAGCTGCCTGTCCCCTGCCTCAAGCATGTGGACGCCAGGCCAGCAGCCCAGGCGAACTGTGGAGGCCACAGCTGCCTTTCCACCCACTGGACTCGGCCTTCCTCCTGCCGCAGGCTCCGCCCCGGGCCCTCCAAGCTGCCATCGTGGATGCTGCCTTGCACGGCTGCCCGCAGGCCCTGGAGCTGCTGGGGCCTCATGGCAGGGGCGGGCGTCGCAGGGCCTCGAGCTCACGCTGAGTAGTTGAGCAGAGGTGAAAGGTGGGTCCCGCATCCCGGGCGGGGGGCTCTGCTGGCTCAAGTGGGACGCATGTGCAGGGCTCTCCCTCCGGCGGCTCCTGTGGGCGCCCACAGGGCTTGTTCCACAAGAGGCAGCGGCTGGGGGGGCGAGGCTGGACCCGGCCCAGGCTTTCCCTGCAGCGTGGGGACAGAGAGCTGGGCTGGAGACCAGGCTGCAGCCCCCAGGGTGCACTGCGTGGCTGGGGCTAATTTGGGTTGGGAGGTCTGTGGGCTTGGAGGAGAAGAAGGGGGTCAAGCTTTGACCCAGAAAACAGACGAGAAGAAGCCAAGCACACAGATATCTGCAGAGAGAGAGGGAGAGATCAGGACCTGGGTCAGCATGTGCAAAGGTCCTGTGGTGGAAATGAGCTTGGTGGGTGAATCAGGAAGAGGACTTGGGCCACAGTAAGGGACAGGCAGTGAGGCGTCCCTTGCTGTCTCCAGGACAAGGTGTCCTAGGGTCCTCAGGCCTGGGGCACCCTTCCTGGGCCACAGCGCCTGCGTGGCTGGAGGCCTGAGGCAGGCCAGGTGTGTCAGGTGACCGGGTCACCTGACCGCTCAGGGCACAGCCCCTCAGGAGCCCGTGGTGGGTGGCTCCAGCGCACGAGGCGCTGGTTTTCCCCAGAGCCGGCGGCCGTGGGCTCAGGTGTCAGCGGCAGCTGCAGGCAGGAGCGGAGGCCCAGGGTGGACAGCAGACGTCCAGCAGCTGGGCCCTCAGCACTGCTGTCACCCGCGAGGAGAGGGATCCGGGCAGCCGGGCCGGAGAGGGAAGTGGAGGAGAGCGGGCTCTCCCGGGGCCTCTGGCGTGTGCCTGCGGCCACGGGGTGTGCAGTGTGGCACTGTGTCTGGTTGCTCGTGGTGTGTGTGCGCGTGTCCAGGCCGTGTGGTGGTCTCGGGCACCAGCGCCCGCCCGTCGCCCCTTGTGTTCCTCCGTTTCTCTTCCCACGGAGCAATCCAACGACGCCACGAGGAGCTTTGGGAAGGTCCCTTCCTGCTGGTGACCAGGTAGGGACGTCTTGCCGGCGGCACACAGGGACGCACAGACGGACACACAGACATACAGACGGCTTTCTTGCTCCTGGAGCCCAGGGAGGCCCCGCTGAGGACACGGCCGTGTCTCCTCCTCAGGTGTAGGTGTGCAGCGGGCACCGGACCCTTTACCTCCGCAGGCTGCGCTAGGTTCCTGCATCAGGCTGCGCGGTTTGGCGGCAGAGGGCTTTCCCCTTCCACGCCTTCATGTCGGCCTTGCTGCCTGGCCACAGGACGCTGCGGGACGTGCTGTGCAGCTGGTGGTGCAGGTGCCGCTCTCAGGAGGGTGCTGTGATTCGTGCATGTTAATAGTGTGAAGTCCTTCCCCGCTGCGCTGTCCTGACTCTCCTGGCCTTGCCTGTGGCCCTTGGCTCCCCGCTGCATTTGGGGACCCCTTGCTCTCTGCTGGGCAGGGGTGTGGCTGGCGGCTCTGGGCCAGGCGTGGCAGCTGCAGGCTCGGGCGATGGCTGGGCCCCTTGACCCTTCCTGGAAATGTGGCTGGTAGTGGCCGGTCCAGGGTCACCCCTGCTAGCCCCTGCCAACTTCCCTGGGACACCCTGCTGCACAAACAGATTGCGTTTTCCTTGTGGAAAATCAACAAGCTGTGTGAGTGTGTGCGTGTCCGGGCAAGGGAGGAAGTGGGGCAAGAGTCACCCGATTAGCAGTTTTCAAAAAGCCTTTGCTCTCCTTAAAAATCCACTTCCTCCTGCATCTGGCAGCTCTTGGCACGGACCTCCAGGGTCCCCGAAAGCGTGGGGAGCCAAAGGGCCTGGGGTCTCACTGTGCTGCTCAGACTGGTCTCAAACTTGTGCTCTCAAGCAGTCTTCTTGCCTCAGCTTCCTGAGTAGCTGGGACCGAGGCGAGCGACACCCTGGATGGCCCAAGGCCCCTCAGAGGCACCAGGACTGAGTTCCTGGAACCTCTCCCCAAGGTGCAGCCATCGGTGGCTCAGGCTTGCTCCAGTTGGGGCCCTGGGGCAGCCCGTGGGGACACTGAGGAGGCCTGGGGCCCAGGGCCCAAGGTCCAGGCCGAGGGAGGGAGAGGCCTAGAGCGTCAGGAGCATAAGGGGGTGTCTGGAGAGCAGGCACCAGGCCCTCGGGTCCCCACTCCGTCTGCTCCACCGGGCCATCCATGCCTGGCCTCAGTGTCCCTCTCTGTCACTGCGTCTGGTGAGCCCTGTCCACCTGTCCCTCACACCGTCATGGGAACCATGGGCAGCACCATTCCCATGTCCCTGCAGAGTCCCCCGTGCATGCCAAGAGGTAGAGGCCACATGATGTCCTTCCCCTCATGGGTCACAGCTGTCCCTCACCTGCCACCTCCCAGGGCAGAGGGTCAGCAGACACCCAGAAAGTGGACGCAGAGCTCGGGACCCAGTGGGGTCTGCACCTGGGTGCTGATTCTGGGGCCCCTGGGACACACGCGGAGGAGCCCTGTGGACCACAGAACTGCCGGTGGGCAGGGGGACAGTGGTGGTGGCTTCCATCAAGGAAGGGCTGCCCCAGACCCCCCAGACAGGAGAGAGCTGACCCTGATGTCCCACCCTGGAGCAGCCGTCCTGACCTGCAGCCTGGCTCCACCTCCGAGTTACAGACACCGGCCTCGGGCAGGCAGAGGTCATGGGGACCCTGCCCTGTCTCCAGTGCTTCCAGGCCCTTGGAGCCCCTGAGTTTCCTCCCCTGGCTCCCTGCTTGGATTCAATTAATCAATGGGGGAAATCTCACGTGGTGCCTCTCGGAGCCCCTGGGGCCCTTACAAGATTGATGAACACAAACATCAATTTCTCGGGCCCTGCGCCTCTGAAAACACCGCACTTTTCAGATTGAATTGCTGCTGCTCGCAGCCCAGTGTAAATAAAGGAGAGGGAATAATGTGGGAGATTTGTTACCATGGGCAGCCGCTGCCTGAATCCCTTCGCTATAGCACATTAGAGGGGGCTGAGGAGAGGGACAGGGAGCCAGGGAGCAGAGGACAAGCAGAGGGACAGAGAGGAGAAGGACACAGAGGCAGGGAGAGGGGACAGCCAGCCGATGGGGGTGGCCTGGCCCAGCACGAGGGGAGGGATGCACTTGCCAGTGGTGATCTGCTGGTGATTTGCTTTTCCTGGCTTCTGGGAAGGACGGTGGGGCTGGGGCTGCTGGTCCTACGTCTTGAGCCCCACGACGCTGCCCTTGCTCCCTCCTTTGGGGCCAGTGCAGACAGGCACCTGCAGTGCAGCACCCGGAGGCCTGGCCAGGGCCCAGGGCGGGATCCAGAGGCCAAGGTGGAGGCCGGGCAGGCAGGACTCTGCAGCTGTGTCATGGGCCTGATCGTGCCTGGCTGAGTGCCCAAAGCCCAGGTCCCTCTTTACCCAGTTTGCGCCTTCTGCCCCATGCCCCAGTGCCCCTCCGTCAGTGCAGGGGCTCCAGGCCAGCACCCAGGGTGAGAGCCAGAAGGCAGGAGCCACGTAAATCATAAAAAAGAGAGATGTTAGAGTTGTTGACAATGTCCTGCCACCTGGCCTGGCCATGGTGGATGCTGCCACAGAAAGCAGGCTTGCATGGGGTTTCCCCGCCAGGCCTCTGCCACCTGGGCCATCCTCACCTGCAGTGTCTCCAGGGGCTGGTGCCAGGCAGTGCCTGTGGCCCCCGTGGTCCCCGCCCGGTCTCTCCAGGCACAGGTGCCCCTTGGCCTGTGACACAGCTGTCACTGCGGGCCGTCCCTGTACAGATGAGGGCTGGAGCCACGTGCAGGGCCTCGGGGAGCATGACGAGCCCCATAGTCCAGGCCAGCGCTCCAGCTGCCCTTGCTCTGCACCTGCTGAGAGTCCCGAGCCCTGCGGCCGGTGTTTGGGGTGGCACTGCCATCTCTGTCAGCAGCTCTGGGGGCTGGTGTTGGGCCACCTGGGCCTGGGGCTGGTTCTGCGTGGGGCCTGGTCTTGCTGTCCTGGCAGTGACTGGGACTGGGGACACCGCAGTCCTCGGTGCTGGCTGTGTAAAGGGCAGGAGCCTGCAGCCCTGGTGGTGTCAGCTCTCATTTACTGGTGTGTCCTGGCCTCCAGGGGAGAGGTGTGCTCCAGAAAGCATCCGGCAAGGGTCTGCAGCGCACGGAGGCTCCCGCGGCCCAGCTAGGCACCTGGGCAGGCATCCAGGAGGAGGCAGCTGCATCGGGCTGTGTGGGCCAGACCTTCCAGATACAGCGGAGAGCGTGTCAGAGCTGTGTCTGGCTGTGCCCCAAAGCCTCATGGGGTCATAGGTGGGGCTTTTTCAGGGGTGGCTGGATCGACTGTGTGACTGATTCGTGGTGCAACGCTAGGATTAAGGGCGTGAGTGCTGCCTGCCCTAGGTAGTCCAGATAAGATAAAAGGAGCAGGAAGACGCTGTTAAATTCCCTTGTTGCTTTTGCTATGTTGTGTGTGCCACGAACTCTTCTCCTCTGCGATGCCCCTCTGCCACCCACCCCTTGGAGCCAGCCCATTGTGGACTGAAACCTCTATAAACTGTGAGCTAAATAAACCTTTCCCCTTTAACTCTGGGTGTCGGGTGTTTTGTCTCAGCAAGGAGAGAAAAGTAACTAAGATGGGGTGAATGCCGGAGGGTTGTGGGAAGGAGCAGGCGTGCTCAGAGTTGGGCTTTGGAAGACCCTGCGGCCATGAGGTGGGCAGGACTTGGAGGGAGGTCTAGAGACAAGCTGAACAGGGCGCTGCTCCTGCCCCCACACCGGGGAGGCTCCTGCTCCGGCCTTCCCTTCAGCAGGTACAGAAGCTTCCAGGAAGTGGCCCATGAGCCCTGAAGGGTGCCCGTCCCAGGGCTGGCATCCCCCTTTCCTTGAAAGAAGAGGCTGAGTGCTCCCCTCTGCCTGGTGAGGACCCGTGTGGCTTGTGGCTCTTGATCTCCATTCTGGTCCCTTATCAATTGGCCTTCAGGAGCCAGAGGTGGAGGCCAGCTCCCGGGTGCAGTTAAAGGGAGGCCCCACCGAGCCCGGCCTGTAGCGCTGGGGGACTGTGGGGTGGGCGAGGCCCCTGTGCCTGTGGGTCTCATGTGGCCGTGGGTGCTTGACTCAGCGCTGCAGCAGGCAGCAGGTGGCAGGCAGCAGGTGGCAGGCAGCAGGTGGGCTCTTAAGTTAAGTGTGGCTAATTTTGTCCAAGAACACGATGTCACTGGAGATTTCTGCATTTGGTGATGACTGGAGAGTCCAGGCCTCTCTGGTTTGCAGAAAGTGGGAGCCTGGAATGGCTGCTGGGTAGAGAGGTCTTGTGTGTGGAGTTGGGGCCGGGCTGAGACCCTGCAGCCACTTCCTCCACCCAGGGCAGCACAAGGGGGCTGGGGTGAGGCCATCTCAGACACCTCAGCCCCAGAACAGTGATGGCAGCAGGTCAGGGCACTGGCTGAGCCTGGTGACCGTCCTTGATAGGCCTGGAGCTGTCCCTCCCGGGCCGTGCTGTGTGCCTGCTGACTGCCCCCACTTCTCCTTGGTGTCAGGAGTCGCAGGATGGTGTGGGTGAAGTGTTGCCCAGGAGCCAGCCCTACAGGTTGGGCCTTTGCCTTGGCCCCTGGGGGGCAGGGCCAGCCCTTGTGTGCACTGGGCAGTGGCTGCCCATGGGGAAGCTCAGGACTTGGCATCTCTCCTCAGAAGCTCCCTTGTCTCTTGCCTGAAGACCACAGACACCCAGCAGGGTCTAAGCAGAAAGGAGCAACGGAATGGGAAGACAGCCCATCCCTGATCCTGGCTCCTGGCTCCTTCCTCCACGGTCCGAGTCCCGAGTCCTCCTGCCTTGTAGGCCCACCCTGGGCTCCACCCAACACAGTCCTGCCAGCAGGTGGCCTTGGAGCAGGAATGACAGTAGTCCCCGCTTTGGGGGCAACACTGAGGGGCCCGTGAGGACAATGAGGGGACCAGCTTGGAGCCCGGGTAGCTGCTTGGTTCCGAGGTACAGACCAGGGCGGTGGGGAGGCCTCAGCTTGCCCCATGAGCTGAGTGGTCCTTGGTGGCCAGGGGGTTCTCAGGCATCAGGAAAGCTGGGCCGCAGTTTCCCCCGAGAGGGAGAGGGGCTGAGCTGGGACAGAGCCCGTCTGTCCTCTGAGCTGGCTGGGGACAAGGTGGCATCTCAGCTGGAACTCTGGACACAGAGTCCCAGATGGTCTCTCTGTCGCTTTCTGGGACAGAAAAGCAGGGATACCCAACAGCCAGAATGTAAATGTGGAGAGGTTTATTTTGGCTCATGTGTTTAGTCCACAGCTGGCTGGCTGGCAAAAGGAAGGAAGGTAGGGTGGAAGGGTCTGGTGGACAAGAGATGCTCACATCATGGGCACCAGGAAGCACACAGAAGGGAGGAGCTGGGAGGGAGATGCAACCCTCCAGGCCACGCCCCCAGAGCTGCCTCCTAACCAAGTCAGCCACATAAGGAAATAGTGCACAACATGCTGGCCTTTGTCTGTTGCTGAGCCCGCCCGCCCATGTTTCTCCAGGAATCATAAGATGTTTTGTTAAAGCCACCTGCGCTGCAAATGTAACAGTTCAAGCAATGTAACTGTTGAAGAGTCCTGACTGCAAATGTAACTGTTCAAGCTACAAGATGTTCCTACCAGATGTTTCAAGATGTTCTGTTATCTCCACCTTTCTGCTTCTGTAAACGTGTTGGCTCAGTATGTGACCCCAAGCCCCTAGTCTGTAGATCTTGGTAGAGAAATACTACACAGTAAGATCTGGGCTAGCCTTGCCTCCGGTGTTTTTTTCTTCCACAAAATGTTTTGGTCCAGAAATGTAAGTTTGTGTGGCAGCGCAATGTAGCAGCACTCATGCCCAGTGTATCAAAATGTTCTGTGACTGTTTGAACTGTATGACCTTTCAGGAATGTTGTGTTAAATTCTGCTCCTCATAAGAATGTTCTCTAACTCCACTCCTCTGCTTCAGGAGTGTCCTTTAACTCTGGCCCCCTGCTTCAGTGAGCATGCTCGCCTATCCTGTAGCTCTCTATATAAGAAGGATCTCGTTTCTGGTAAAGTGTTCAGACTGCAAGTACGAACTCCTTTGAGCGCACTGGTGTAATAAAGGTTTTCTCATCTCTTCAAGTGACCATCAGATTCTCAAGTCTTCACATTTGGAGAGCTGTGGCCTGGGGCTGCCACACTGCGCTGTAACGCTCAGCTGTGCCTTGGAGCTGTGGCACTTGACTGTGACACTGAGCTGTAACACTTGGCCATAGCACTGAGCTGCTCCACTCTGCTACAACAATCTCTAGATAAAGTTGCTTCCATTTCTTTTTCTTTGGCGGGGAGTTGCCGGGGATTGAACTCAGGACCTTGTGCTTTCGAGGCAGGCAGTGGAACCACTGAGCTAAATCCTCAGCCTAAGTTGGTTCCATTTCTGTTCAGGGCTCAGACTTGGGAGTTCAAACTTCTCTGGCTTACTGGCATAATAAAGCTTGGTTCTCTCCATCTCTCTGAGTGCTGGTTGGGTTCTTCACCTCCAGAGACCTTTGGATAGCTGTAACACTTGCCTGGAAAGCTGAGCTGTCACACCTTGCTGTAACACCCCCATGAGGCTGTGTTAGATTGAAGCCATCACATCCTTCTGTCCTCTCTTATCTCATTGGCTCAGGGCCACAGAGTTACTAAAGGGAAACAGCTAAGACCAAGGTAAACTACAAAGTATTCTGAATGGAACACAGTATTCACAGTGGAACACAATATATTGATATTTTTGGTGATATAACTTAATAAAGGAAAATTGATAGCACTAAGTGAGTATATTAAAAAAAGGAATTCATTGATTGAAATATTCAGCTGGAAAAACTATAAAGAGCCTGGTGGCACAGGCCTGTATTCCCAGTTCTTGTGCTACTGAGGCAGGAGGGTCACAGTGAGTTCAGGGCCAGCCTGCACAACAAAACAAGACCCTGTCTCCAACAACAATAAAAACTACAAAGAGGAGCAAATTAAAGCAAATGGAAGCCAACAGTAAAGGCAAGAGTAGAAATTCATGAGCCAGATGTGGTGGTACACACCTGTAATCCTAGCGTTCAGGCCCCAGGCTGAGGCAGGAGGATTGCCAAAAGTTTGAGGCTACCCTGGACGACAGAGCAAGACCCTGTCTCAAAACAGCAACAATAACAACAACAACAATAAAACAACAACAGGCTATTGTAGCTTTCCAGTGTTACAGTGAAGTACGACAGCTCAGTGTAACAGCCAAGTGTTATAGCTATCTGAAGGTCTCCAGAGGTAAAAAGCTGAGAGGCACTCTGAGACATGGAGGGAACCTGTATTACACTGAAGAGCCCAGAGTGGTTCACACTCTGAAGTCTGAGCCCAAAGAGAGACGGAAGCAACCTTATATCTCTATGGGGTAGAGCGTTGACAACGGTCACGTGCTTACAGAAGTGGAAGGGCAGAGATAGCAGAACATCTTTTTTTTGTTTTGTTTTGGTACCGGGGATTGAACTCGGGTCCTTGCGCTTGCGCAGCAGGTGGCAAAACCACTGAGCTAAATCCCCGGCCCACAGAACATCTTGAAGCACCTGTAGGAACATCTTGCATCTTGAACAGTTATGTTGCTTGAGCTGTTACATTTGCAGTGCAGGTAGCTTTAACCAAACATCGAAGGGTGAGGCTTTGGAATGGATAAAAGTCTGCATATTGGGCATTATTTCCTTATCACAATGGCCCATGCTGTGTTTCCCAGATGCAGCGTGTGCTTTTAGCTTTGCTCTCACCCTCTTTTTCTCTTTACTCGGCCCAAGCTCGCTCTGCTGAGCGAGTTTCTCTCCCACTCTTCACTTTCACTTTCTAGAATAAATTTTTAAAAACACGAACAACCCCCCAAACCCTGACAACCCAACAACAAATAAGAGTGAAAATTCATGCAATAAGACAAGAAAACCATAGGAAAAAATAATTAAAACCAAGCTGCTTTTATGAAAAGATTAATAAAATCAATCTCTGATCACATTGAGCAAGAAAAAATAGAAAAGGCACAAATTACCAATATCAGTAATGAAGCGAGAAATGTCATTGCTGACACCAGATAAAACGTGGATAATAAAGAATATCATAAGCAATTCAATGTCCATATATTTTAAAGCTTAGAAGAAATGAAAAACTCTTTGAAAGACAATTGCCAGAGCTTTCTCAGGAAAAAAAATAGATCACCCCATACATATTAAAGAAAGTGAATTTGTTGTTAAAAATCTTCCAACAAAAACAAACTCTGGGGCTGGGGATTTAGCTTAGTGGTTTTGCCGCCTGCTGCTCAAGCGCAAGGACCGGGGTTTGATCCCTGGTACCAAAAAAAAAAACCAAAACAGCACCCAAAACTCTGGGTTTAGATGACATTTCTGGCAATTCTACCAAATACATAGAAAAAAAATGCCAGTTATTTGCAGTCTCTTTCAGAGAGCAGAAGAGGAGGGGACAATTTCCCAACTTATTTTAAATGAAGACAATACAGTGGTACCTCAGTTCACAAATGTTTTTGTTTGTGAAAAATTTGGTTTGCAAACAGAAACAATTGGCAGAATTTTGTTTTTGTTTGTGAACTCTGCACTGGCTGACAAACACAACCACAACCATCTTTTCCATAAGTGTGGAATGAATTAAGTTGGTGAACCGGTACTGAAAAGCAATGAAGCACAACAGGGCAGGGCAGGCCTTTGCCCTTGGCCCCCTCCCCATGTTTTTGCCATTTCTGTTCAAGAAATGTAACCATGTGTGCTACACAGTGTTCCTGCCCAATGTATCAAAATGTTCTGTTCAAACAATGTAACCATTTCCAAGATGTTTCTACCTAAAGCAGAGATTCCTGCTGCCAGCTGTGTCTCCACCCTGAAAGGTTCCTCTCAACTTCCTTTGTCAACTGTAGGTAAACCCACTCTCACTATACCTTGGGGCTCAGGATTCGGTGTGCTTAAACCCTGAGCCAGCCGGCATGATAAGCTCGGTTTTTCTCCATCTCTTCCACTGGCTTTCAGATTCGCCAGTCTTCAAATTGCTGTAACTAACATAGAACTGTAACACTTGGATATAACTCTGAGCTACCTCACTTTCCCCCAACAGAACCACTGTATTAACAGGATACCAAAGCATGACCAAGATGTTATAAAAAAACTACAGACTGCTATCCTTTGTGGGCAGAGACATAATAATCCTTCATAAAATATCAGCAGGTCAAATCCAGATAAATCCAAAACAGAGGACAGATGATAGGAAGTACAGGGATGGCTCTTTCTCAAAGGGGACAAGGATCAAGAGTTGGAGGAAGGCTGAAGAGGGAAAGGGGATGAAGAAAAAAATTAAGGGGGCCGGGAATTTGGCTCAGTGGTTCCGCTGCCTGCCTTGCAAGTGCAAGGACCCAAGTTTGATCCCTGGCACTAAAAAAAAAAAAAAAGTAATTAAGATGTGTTATATAATAACTCCACATGAGATGCGTATGCATTCTGTACTGCAAATGTGGGCAAATAAAAAAGCAAAAGCAAAAGCAAAACCAAAACCAAATCCAGCTAAATATAAAAAGGATAACACTCTAGACCAATGGGGTTTATCCCAGGAATGCAACTTGAGTTCAACATTCAAATATCAATCAACTAATTCATCATATCAACAGATTTAAGAAGAAAGACCTTATGATCATGTCATAAATTTTTTTTTAAAGAAGCATTTGACCAAAGTCAGCATCTATTGATGAAAAATTCTCAGCAAATGAGTATATCAGGAAGGGAACTTCTTCAACCTGATGAAGGCATCTATCAAAAAATCTACCGCTATTATCATAAATATGGGTGACATTTTTCTCGAAGATGGGGACAGTGTCATCTCTCCTGTGTAGTATTGTCCTGTAGAACCTGGCCAAAGGAAGGAGACAAGAAAAAGAAATACAAGATCTACGGGCTGGAGAGAAGAAATTAAACTGCTTCTATTCTCAGTCAACAGGATTGTCTATAAGAAAATCTCAAAGACTCTGTAAAAAAGTTACTAGAACCAATTACTGAGTTTGGCAAGGTCACAATATAGAGGGCCAGTGCATACTAAGAAGTGATTATAATCTTATGGACAAAATGAATCTCTGGGAATTGAAATTAGAGACACAAAGCACATCTACTAGAGCCCCAAAACTTCTAAAATGCACAGGTATGAATGCAGCCAGACGCAAATGAGACCTCTGCATTGAAACTAGAAATCACTGATGCTCATGGCTCGGAGAAGTCTGTTAAGGTGTCTCCGAATTTGGGATTTAATACAATCCCAGTCAAAACCTAGCAGGAATGCTTACAGGAATCAACAAGCTGATACAGAATTCATGTGGAAAGAGAATGACCTAGAAGAGCCAAAATACATTTTTAAAAAGCAAAGAAGTTTGAAGGATGCACTATCTGATTTTGAGACTTATTCTAGAGCAAAAGTAACCAAGGCAGCATGGGACTGGACTGGGGAAAGCTCTCCACATGGATGATGGGACGGAATAAGAAACCCAAAAGAGACTGGTGTGGAGGCTTACCTCCCTCCACGTGATGTTTACCGAAGGTGTGGAATAGTTCAATTTGAAAGGGTAGTCTTTTTAATTTTATATTTTCCTTCTTGATAGTGGAAATGGAAGCAAGGACTTTGCACTGAGCTACATCTCGAGCCCTTTTCTTATTTTAACTTTTGAGACAGGATCTTGCTGAGTTGCCTGGGGCTTGAATTTGAGACCTTTCTGCCTCGGCCTCCCACAGTGGCACCACACCTGGCCCAGTATGGTCTTTCAAACAAGTGCTTTTGGAACATTTGGACATCCATATGCAAAAAAAGAGGAAACAAAAGTAAACACCCCCCCAAAAAGAAAAGATGAAAGAACCTTGGCCCAAACCTTGTACCCAATGCAGAAATAAATTCCAAACAGAGGACGGAATCCTGTGGTCTCAGCTACTCAGGAGACAGAGGCAA
The DNA here is from genome assembly GCF_000247695.1 of Heterocephalus glaber. Next base: position 2,312,040 of record NW_004624760.1, read on the forward strand.
GAGAACCTCTGGATCCCAGGAATTGGAGGCTGCAGTGCATGTGCAGAGTGGTTTTGTGCTGAGGTTGGGATCAGCAGGACGACTACTGGGAGCTAGGACCACTGGGCGGCAGGTGCAGAGTGGCCAGAGTGGCCAGTGTGGGTAGGTGAGGGGGCTGTCGTGGACAATGGGAGAGGAGAGGGAGGGAAGAGACGAGGAGGAAAAGGAGGAGGAGGATGACAATGATGACGACGACAAAGAGGGAGAAGAGGAGGAGGAAGAAAAACAAGGGAAAAAGAGGAGGAGGTATCAGCTTCTCATTTAACATCATAAAACTTCTAGGAAAAAAATCTCTGTGCCCTTGGTCTTAGAAAGATTTATTCTATCTGACAATAAAAGTCATGATTCATTTAAAATTTGATAAATTAGACTTTATAAAAATGTAAATGGAAGGACAATCTACAGGTTTGAAGAAAATATTTTTAAAACTCAAATCTGATTAAAGACTTTATACCAGAATATAATAAGCATTCTCAAAACAGTGCTAAGAAGCTGAGTGTGGTGGCACACGCCTGTAATCCCAGCACTCGGGGGGCGGGGGGGCGGCTGAGGCAGGAGGATTGCCTTGAGTATGAGGCCAGGCTGGGCTCCATAGCGAGTTCCAGGCCAACGTAAACCACATAGTGAGTTTCTATCTCAAAACAAAAACAAAAGCGAAAACTCTCAATGCTAAGTAAACAAACAAGCCAAATAAAAAGGAGACAAAATATTGGAAACACTTCATCAAAATAATATATATGATGCCAAGCAAGGAGATGGAAAGATGCTGGATGTAATTAGTCACCTTGTAGCGCTGCTATGAGCCAGCACCACATCTCTGTGCCAGTGGGTTTTTAAAGACTGACAGTAGCAGGTGCTGGGGTGTGGTGGGCAGTGGGGCACATGCTGAGCCTGCACATGGTCCTCCCTTCTGTCCCCAGCACCACAAGAAATGACATAGAACAGAACAGCAAACACGTGACATTGCCAAGGGCTGGTGAGGATTCGGGGCAGCTGGAAACCTGAGACATCACCAAGGGAGCAGTAAATGGCACCACCACCACAGGGGACAGTGAGGCAGCTCCTGCAGGGAGAAATGTGTGCCTAGGATGGGACCCAGCTGCCCCACTCCGGGGAGATTCCATAAATCACACGAAAATCCATGTGGCAGGGTGCCAGCAGCTCATTTATACTTGTCCCAAACTGGAAATGATCAAATATCTCCTAGACAGTGGTGCCACCATATTATAAAATACTTCCTAGCAGTAAAGCATTGAGCTGTCGGTGTGAGAAAGAATATGAATGAATTTCAAATGAATTGTGTCTGTAAAAGAAGCCAGACTCACACGTGCCAGGCACACTGTATAATTCCATTTAAATTACATTCCAGAAAAGGCAAAAAATATAAAGCTAAGCAACACATCAGTGCTTGCTAGGGGCTGGGGCTGTGGGGTGGGCATTACTCTACTCCTGACCGTGATGTGACTAGTGTAAACCATATAGACTAGCTGTCCAAAAGGGTGGATTTTACCATAGGTAATTATACCTCAATAAGTCTGACTCTGTACTGAGTGTGGTGGCACATGCCTACATAGTGAGACCCTGTCTCCAAAAAAAAAGGCAAAAGCTAGACTCTAAAACAAGTAATTTGGGAGAATTAACATCTTCATTGTTGAGTTTTCTAGACCACAAGCCGGACCCATGTTCCACATTTACTTAGGTCTGTACTAACATCTATTAGTAAAATTACATGTATTTTTCCTGGAGGTTTTGTGCATATTCTACTAGATCTATTTATAGGGATCTGGTATCTTTTAATTTTTTTTTTGAGACACAGGTCTTGCTATGTAGTTCAGGCTGACCTTGAACTCACTACCTAGTCCAGGATGGCCTCAAACTCACAGTGATCCTCTTGCTTCAGCCTCTCAAGTGTGGTGATTACAGGTGCATGCCACCGTGCCTGGCCTGGTATCTTTTCATATTGTAAATGGTACAATTTAATGTTTCTGTGATGCTGGGGATTGAACCCAGGGCCTCAAGCATGCTATCCAAATACTCTTCCACTGAGCTACCTCCCCAGCCCTAAAGATTTTCCTATTTATTTGGTCCCATTATATAGAAATACACATGATTTTATATGTTGTTTTTATATCCAACTACCTTGTTAAACTCAGTAATTGTAATCATTGACCCACGGGACACGTTAGATCTACATACACAATCATACTATTGTCAAAAATGACAGTTTTGCTCCTCCTTTCTGGTCTTCTCCTGTTATTTTTTTTTTCTTACCTTATTGCATTGGCTACAGCTTCCACTGCAATGCCAAATAGAAGTGGTAAGAGAAATCCTGGCTTCGTGTCTAACTTCAGAAAGAACACATTCACCACTAAGGAAGAGGTTTACTGTAGACTTCCTGTGGATGCTCTTGGGCAGATTAAGGAAGTTCCCATTTATATCTGGTTTGCTAAGAGTTTTATTTTATTTATTTATTTATTTATTTATTTTGATACTGGGGATCAAACTCAGGACCTTGTGCTTGCAAGGCAAGCGGTGGAACCGCTGAGATAAATCCCTGGCCCAAGAGTTTTTATTTTTAAATTTTTTAAGAGTTGTTTTTATTTATAATCATGAATGGATGTTAACTCTTCTCAAATGTCTTTCTACATGTAGTAAGATTCTCCTCTGAAATTTCTCCTCACTGTGGTGAATTCTGATGATTTTTTTTTTGGTACTGGGGATTGAACTCAGGACCTTATGCTTGTGAGGCAGGCACAGTGCCACTGAGCTAAATCCCTGGCCCTGATGATTGTTTTTTTTTGATGGTGACAAATCTGTATTTCTGATACAAAGACAGCTCACTAGTGATGAGCTATCCTTTGCATTGCTGAATTGTGCTCGTTAATCTTTATATTTTTGCATCTGTCTCTGTATATAAGCCTAATCTCCTTTCTCCAGGGCCATGAGGCCCTGGGGTGCAAAGAGTGGGTTGGGCCATCCCTTCCTAACCTTGATCCTTAACAGAGGCCCATGCCATGGGCATGGTGGCACATGCTCTGCTGGGGCTTTTCCAGTCTCTGACCCCGTCCACATCACTATACAGCATGGCCCCAAGGCCTCCTTTAGGCATCAGGCCCAACTTGCCTTCTTCTTTTTGGTACTGGGGATCGAACTTGTGTCTTTGAGCTTGCACAGCAGGCGGTGAAACCACTGAGCTAGATCCCCGGCCCCTGGTGGCACATGCTTAGAGGCACTCTAGGAAAAAATTTAAAAACGGCTAGAGCCGTGTGCCTTCAACCTGCAAAAAAGCCTTAGCTCCTGGTCTTAACTTTCTCATGCTTTTGTTGAAGTTTGAGTTTAAATTCATGATACCCTTATGAAATGAATTTCATATCCTTTTTATTTGCTGATAAAGTCTATGCAAAATTACAATCACTAAATTGACAACCCTAAATATACATATTTGGTAGAACTTACAGGTGAATTCATCTAGATTGGGTTTTCTAGGAAGGCTTTTGAAAAACACCTATTGATTAAGCTCCTGTAGAGTACATGAATACAGGACTACTTAGTTTTTCTATTTCTTTGTTTCAATATGCCATTTTATTTACTTGTTAAGAATGTTGCCATTTCAATTAATTTCACACAGCTTTTCAGATGTATTGGTATTTGTGACCATCAGTCTTGATATGTCAACCTCTCTGGGTTAAGAAAAGCCTGGCGGATCTGTGAGCTGGCACCTGGGTGTCTGAGTGGGCGTAGAGGCACCAATGAGGGATCTGTGTCTGGCTCCTCTCTGGCTGCCCCTGCTCTGCTTCCTGGGCACCAGGACTGAGCCGCTGCGCTCCACCATGCCCTTCTGCCAGGAAGTTTCTGCGTGGAGCCACGAGCCAATCAGGCCTCTCCTTCTTTAAACTGTGGGTGTTGGGTTTTGTGTCTCAGCAACCGGAAGGATAATACAGTATTGTATTCCTTTTAAAACAATCGACCGATTGATCTATTGATTGTACTGGGTTGAATCCCAGGGGCCTATCACTGAGCCTCACCCCGGGACTCTTAGTCACTTTTGAGGATGATAGGTTTTTCTTATGTTTTTGTGGCACGTTAAACACAGTTATTTTGAAGTCTTCGTCAGGTTGCTAAGTAAAATTAGCCTTTTTTTTTTTTTTTCTGGTCCTGGGGATCGAACTTGGGCCCTTGCGCTTGCGCAGCAGGTGGCAAAACCACTGAGCTAAATCCCTGGCCCAAAAATTAGCCTCTTGTCTCTGCCATTTCTTTCTTTCTTTTTTGGTTTTTGTTTTGTTTTGTTTCATTTTGAGACAGAGTCTCACTTTGTAGCCCAGGCTTGCCTTGAACTCGTGGTGATCCTCCTGCCTCAGGCTCTTGAGTACTGGTATCAAGATGTCCGCCACCATGCCTGGCTCTACCATTTTTTCTTGTATTTTAAGTATCAGTTTTTTGGTTGGGAGGATTTGGAGCTGGCTTTGTCTGTTTCCTTTGTTTCTCCCCGCCCAGCCATGACTAGTTTAGTGTTTGCTGAGTCCCTGGCCCACAGGACTGCATCAGGGGTCCAGGTGCCATTTCTGCAGTGCTGAGACCTTGGTCCTGGAGGCAGGCATCTCATCTAAGGTGGCATCGCCTTCTCCTGCCACCCACTGTCACCTTACAGTATGCAGGGACCTGAACTTCCCCCTCGTGCTGGGGCTGCTGGCCTTTCCCTTGCCCTCAACCTGCTGTGCCCAGTGCTGCTGAGTGTCCAGCCTCTGCCACCTGGACCGGGCCAGCAACCGCAGTGCCCGCCCTCCTGCTTCTGGACACAGGGAGGTTGTTCCTGTGTTCGCCCACCTCGTCCTGAGCACTCTGGGAATCCAGGGCCTGGCGTGTCTCCTGGACCGCAGAGCTCCCTTGTCACCTGACAGCGGAAGCGCGTGCTGATGGGTATCTGGGAGTGGCCTCTGTCCACCCTCTGACCCTGGGCCTTCTGTCCCCTGGCCATCCCTTTCCTCCCTGGGTCACTGCCCTGCTTGAGCTGAAACACGCTCCTTCAGTGAGGCCTGGAGCAGGTCGGCACTCGTGCTCCCTGGTGCCCGTCTTGGCACCTTGATCAGCCCAGACCTGGTGGCAGCCTGCGAAGGCCAGCCGTGGTGCCAGCCTCCCGAGGAGCCCAGCGAGGACCCCATGTCTCACAGCCAGATTCTGAGCCATTAGCCAGTGCCACTTCCGTCCGGAGGGCGGGACAGGGCTGAAGCTTCATTCCCTTCCTCCTGCCCTGGGCATTGGCCACAGGGCCAGGCCCCTCCTCGCTGTGCCTCCCGGGAGCGGCTCAGCAGCTCCAACTTGGAATGCGCGGTCTCTCTGAGAGGTCCAGGGCGACTTCCTGTTTGAAGATCTTCTGGTTTATGGAATTTCAGAAACACGCTGTTAATAAGGCAGAGGTGACATCTGACCTCCCCTCCCCCCTCACATCCTGTCACGGGAAGCCAGAGATTCGCTTCTGCCCCACCTACCCGAGGGGCAAGAAAACATCCCTGGGCGGAAGGCCGTTGCCTTTTGCCCTCCAACCTCCTTCTGGAAAGTTCTGTGCCCTCCCGGGGGAGGGGATGAGTGTCACTCGAGGGACACTTGCTGGGCGCGTGACACAACCCGAAGGCCCAGGGATGGAGTTGGCTGGGACTCGGGGTGGGGGTGCCCCTCTCTGGAGACCCTGGCACAGGGCTGGGAGGCCGGCGACAGCCGGGTACCCCCGACAGAGCCCGTGTTCCAGACCCCAGGGCCCAGTGGGGACCCATGTCCCACCCAGGGAGGGGCGGGTGGCCAGGCCATCAATTAAGAGTTTTATTTACCTTGAGCAGCTCAGCCAAGCAGACACATTATTTAGGGACTAGAATAAAAAGCCATTCACTTTACTTCAATTGACCATTTAGTTCAATTTGCCTGTTAGTGCAGGTAATTACTCCAGTAATAACACACGGTAATCGGCGCTGATTGGGAGCCGGCCGGCTCCATATTAATACAGCGCCATATATACTAATTACCCGGCCGTCACCATGGTTACCTGGGTGGACGCAGTGCTAACGGCACCCTGGAAACATAAAGCCATAGCGGGTTTTGAATTAAATCTTTGTGTTCTCTTAGAGTTAAAAGTGCATTTCACATGAAATAATCATGAATAAAATGAGAGCATCGCGGCCAGCGGAGTTGCCAGGAAGCTGATTAACTGAGCTGCAGAAATGTGACGGGCCCCACCCAACCACCGGAGCCTCCCAGACGTTGTTGGGGTTGCTAGGCAACGCCCTGAGATGACATCACTCACAGGGGCAGCACTGCCTGCGATGTCACCTCTGCACATTTGTAGCACCTCGGTGGAGAGGGTGTGCATTGGAAAGCTGCCTTGTTTCCCTCAGGTAGATGGGCCTTCTGGCCTTGGAGGAAGAGTTGGGGATGCCTGTGTGACACTCGCTGGGGTGTGGCGGGCGCTCTGTTCCCACCGGGCCACGCCGGCCCTCAGCTCCAGACGGAGCGGGGTTTGGCACAGGGAGCCCAGCGTCTGAGTGCTTGCTTAGTGGCTGGATGTACGCCCAGGCCTCAGGAGAGGGGGACGGCTTTGCCCTGAGCAGAGCTGCGGACAGTCCAGTCCTGCACCATGCCGCCCGGCCCCTGCTCCGCCCGGAACCAGCACCGGCAGTAGCAGCCTTGAGTGGTGCTGAGTGCCCGGGCCTGGGAGGCACCCGAGGGAACTGCAGGGCCCAGAGGAAAAGGGGGGCGGGAGGACGCAGGGCATGCAGTTGGCCGGGCTGACCTCCTCTGGTGGTGATATCCTGGGGTCCTGGGGTCCTGGGGTGCTGTCTAGGTGCCACTAAAGCTGGGCTGGCCGCATAGATGAGATCTGGGCCACAGGGAAGGGACCCCTCTTCCTCCTCCTCCTCTTTCTTTCTCTTCCTCCTCTTCCTCTTTCCCTCTTCGTCCTCCCTCTGTTTTCCTCCTTCTCCTCTTCTTCCTCTTCTGTACTAAGGATGGACTCCAGGGGCTCGTGCCTGTGAGCCCAGCCTTCCCATTCCTGAGACAGGGTCTCACGGTGCTGCCCAGGTTGGCCTCCACCTTCTGAGCTCTAGAAATCCTTCTGCCTCAGCCTCAGAAAGCGTCGGTTTCTGAGCCGAACTCTCAACTCCCAGGCCAGACAGGCGCAGGGGCCTGGGGGACTGACAGCGTCGCCCGCTTCTTCAGACGTGCAGGCAGACCCAAGGGATGGGCACTGCCACCTGCGGCCACAGGGTTTCGTCAGACTGGATGTCTACCACTGGGGACTCCACAGGGAGCACTTGCTGGGCTGCACAGGGCAGACTTTGTCACCAGCTGACCCCAGCTTGTGGCTCGTGAGGCCCCGGTACCAAAGACCTCAGGGAGGGGCCAGGACTGGGCCCTCAGCTGTCTGTACCTGCGGGGTCCCCTGGTTGTCCAGGCCCTGCCACCATTCCTCTCGCAGCTAGCCGTGGTGCCCCGACCGGCTGTCCCCATTCCTGTCCCCACTCAGCCCGGCCTTGGAAACCTCCTCATGGCCCCCAGGAGACAGCGTCTTTGCCTACCACGAGGGGCCCTGGGAGCCCTCCTTGCTGCTCCTGAGCCTGGCCGCTGGCCCATTGGAGACTTCCAGCCCCGTCTGGGTTCTGGCCCACTGTCCTTTCTGCCACAGAGCAGGCCAGCCCAGGGCAGTGTGGCCAGCTGGGCGCGAGGCCTCTCTTGCCAGGCACTGTGCAGGGCACTGCCCGCATGTGACAGGGCCAGGCGCAGGGTCCCTGTGGCGGAGCAGCTGCCACCAGTCTGGGTGGGTTCTTGTGCCTTTGGGGGCGGGCGGGGGCCGGGGGCCATGAGACAGCTGGGAGCAGAGGAGGGCGGGGTTCCTGGTGGAGCGATGAGGCCCCCGCTTCAGGGAGGGAACTCCTGGCTGGCAGGGAAAGCAGCCCCGAGTGGGCACAGCGGTGGCATGGGATGTGGGCATCTCCGGGCCAGGCCCCGTTCCTGTCATTCATGAGTCTTTGTCATCTCACACAAGACAGCGTAGGACCTGGCTTAGGCACCCATATTTCACAGAGGAGGACAGCGAGGCTGGAGAGGCATCACCTGGGAGCCGCTTCGTCCAGTCTGGCCTCAGGGTCCAACTGAGTCCTCCCCAGGCCTCTCTTGGGCCCCTGTGCACGGGGATGGGGGGGACCATGGGGTCCTCGGAGGGAGGGGTTAACCTCGGTGATCAGGGCCCCCTCCTCAGCCCTGTCTGCTGTGGGGATTAAAAACCCAAAGGGCTCTGGTCGGCCGTGCCCAGGGGCGAGGCTGGCATCTGCCGGGCTGGCAGGATGTGCAGGCTCCCCGTCCTGTTAGGTACGGTGGAGGCATCGGGAGCAAACCTGCAGCACCTGGCTGCCCTGTGACCTGTGAGTCACTTGACCTCCCTGCGCCTCTGGGGCCTGGTCTGGAGCCCCACCCGGGGCTGCTGGGAGACAAGTGTCAGCCCACCTGGGGACTCATCTGCCCACCAGGGTGAGGCTGTGCACCGAGGAAGGTGCCCAGAGAGAGGGCCCTGCTGGCCTGGGCTTGGAGCGGGGAAGCTCAGAGCCCTTCCTGAGCCTGTGGTCAAGATTACAGGGAGCGTCCTGTGGCCACCAGCCTGGCTCTGTGGGCAGAGCCGGAAGGGCCCCCGGGCCAGGTCTTTCCCTCCACTGCCCCCCGCCTCAGGTCCAGGTCTCAGTCTGGCTCTGTGGGTGGTGTTGTCTGGTTAGGGTCAGGGTCGGAATCTCCGGGGGTGCAGGAGGCCCCCGTGAGCCTGGAGGAGGTGAGCATGGGGCCCAGCCGGCAGTGGCCCTGTTCAAGGCTGGGCTCAGTCAGGGGTAAGAGTGGCTGCTGGGGGCTGCAGACCTCAGCCCAGCCTTCTTGCCAGGTCCCCAGGAAGAAGGAGGGAGGGGGAGGGGGGAGGCAGGAGGGGGGAGGGCAGGGGCAGCAGATGCCAGGGGCTGGGGCCTTGCAGGGTGAGTGGGAGCCCAGTGCCATGGTGCTCATCTATGTCCTCAGCTCCTGCTGGACCTGGGGGCCTGAGGATGGTGAGCTGCCGCAGATGGAAACTTAGGCCTTGAGAGGGACTTGAACTGGGCTGGGATTCAGGGTCCAGCGACCCAGCCTGGTGGCCAGTGGAGGTCCCCAAGGACCCCTGTGTCTTTCCCACAGGACTCTCCTTCCCCTAGCTGCTCACTGTGTTCCCTGTGCACTTCCAGGACACAGCCCCCTACCCAGTGCAGGGCGGAGCCAAGCTGCCCAAGGTGGGGACTCTTTTGTCTCTTCAGGGTCCCTAGGCCCTGCCACGTGGGGACCGTGGTGGGGACAGGAGGCCATAGCCGATGTGGACAGACAAGTGGACGGCAGGAGGCAGAGTGCCCTCCCTGCCAGCCCTGCCCTCTCCTGAGCGGCCTTCATTTCCCTAACTCCTGATTTGTCATTGAAGCAGCGTGCAGCTCTGGGGCTGTGCAAGGTCACAGGGCTGCGAGGGATCGAATGAGGCCATTATGCCGGGCTCTAATGTCCCTGCGGCTGCCGCTCACCAGCCGCCTCCATCAAGCACCCGGGACACTCCAATTTCCGCCTGTCCTGCAGCGATCGTATCGGGGCCTGAGTGATCTCCTGCGGCGGCAGAGGTGCAGGGCAGCAGGGTGGCCTCCCTGCCCTACCACAGCCACCCCTCCCCGGGGAGCAGAGGCACACTGGCCGTGGCCCTCGGCCTCACCTTGCCTCCTGTGAGTTCAGGCCCAGTTCATCGCTGGCCGAGGACCCCGCCCCTCTGTCCCCTCCGGCTGGGAGGGCTGGGCCAGGCGGGTGGGGTGACAGCTGCCTTTGTGCACAGCGGCCCACACTCAGCCCCCCAAGGACCCCAGGCCTCTGTCACCCCCCTTATGGAGGCCCAGACCTGCCAGGATGGGTCCCTGAGCCTTGTCCTGGGAGCTCATCCTGACAGCATGCGGCGGCCCTGGGCTGATGGGCCCCTCAAGGGGAGGAGACCCAGCCTGGGCCGTCCTGGCGAGCAGAAAGTGGTGGCCACATCACCGTGACTGTCAGCCGCCCACGCAGACCCCAGGGGGCTGTAGCCTTCAGCTGCTGGTTACCAAGCTGCATCAGGGCTCCAGGGGCGGGGGCTCCTCCCACAGACCCTGCTGCTGGTGGGTGACGGGGGGCTCTGCCGCCAGCCAGGCAGCTTCCGGTCCTTCCTGGAGGGGAAGGCGGACAGGGGCCTGCCAGGGACTTCAGGGACACATGTCCCCGAGGAGCTTCACTGTCTTGGGGACGAATAGGGAAAGATCAGGCACCACTGCAGGCAGGGGACCTGTGGCTCTCCCTGCTATGTGAAATGGAAACCACAGGACTGATTGCTCACCTCACAAGTAATTTTGAAAAAAAATATGAGGCGTGATAGAAAAATACTGTGATGTTTAAATAAAGAGTTTATTACAGTGAAAGACGCATTGCATGAATCCCTTCAAAATCCTGCCCTGGCTCTGAGCTCACTGCTCCCACCGTCCTCAGCCCCTCCTGCAGCAGCTCTGGCATCCTTTTTCCTGAGGGTCTTTAGTTGTGCTGTCCTGGCCGCCTCGGTGTCCTGAACGGATTAAAAGATGTTGACCTCTCACAGTCATTTGGACTTTGGGGAGGAGCCAGATGTCACACGGTGCCAGATCCAGTGAAGGAGGTGGGTGAGGACCCAGCATCATGTTTTTTTTTAAATGAACTTTTAAAGACTTATTTATTTATTTATTTATTTATTGGTACTGGGGATCGAACTCGGGTCCTTGCGCTTGTGCAGCAGGTGGGGAAACCACTGAGCTAAATCCCCGGCCCCTAAGACTTATTTATTTCAACATTTAATATTTTTATTGGTACTGAGGATCAAACTCGGGACCTTGCACTTATGAGGCAGGCAGCAAAACCACTGAGCTAAGTCCCCGGGCCTCAGCGTCATGTTTTTACGAGCTGCCTTTCTGTCAGATGGCACAGGGCAGCAGCATTCACCATTTTTTTTGGAACTGGGGATTGAACTTGGGTTCTTGCACTTGCGCAGTGGGCGGCAAAAGCACTGAGCTAAACCCCTGGCCCCATTCACCATATTTTTGATCACACCTCATACCGACAGTCAGGAAAGAGGACTCCAGAGCTGCTGCAGAAAGTGGCAGGATGTCCCGACTCCCCACAAGCAATGATCATTACGTAAAGGAAACATATATTAATAAAAACTAAAAAAAAAGTGTCAAGAAGGATGGAACTGTGGGGAACTGTGTTCAAAGTGAGGGAGGATTTTGTGGGGCTCCAGGAACAGTGCCACCCCTGACCTGAATGCCTGGCAGGCCGGGAGATGTCTGTGGGTCTGGACCTTACTGAACGTCACTGAGAAAAGAAGACTGAAGCCGACCCTTCCGGAGTTTGCAAAATGCCCCCTCGGGGTGGAGCCGACTGGTGTCTCCCGGGAACACGAGAGCCAGCGGGGCAGCTGCCTGCTTGGGTTGGCAGTGTCCTTGCAGGCTGGAGGGGCAGGGTGCCCAGCAGGGCCAGGGCCATGAGCCCTAGTCCCAGGCCCCAAAATCCCTGTGCCCAAGAAAAGCTATGCTTGAGTGCAACCTCTTCTGCAAATGTGCTGCTGAAGCGAGCACAGAATTCGGTCTTTTTAAAAACCAAAACTGAATCAAGACTGCGATTCCCACAGGGAGGGTGCGGGGCTCAAAGGACACCCAGTGTCCCCGACGTTGCTTCCGCCGCAGGCCCTGCTGGTCCTTGTCTTGGAGGGGCCCTGCCCGGCTCAGGGGCCTGGACCCTCCCGGGCATCGCTGACCCCGTGGCTTGGTTGACCCCTTATGGCCCCCCAGGCCGTCATGGGCTGGGGTGGGGACAGGCTGGGGACCCCCTGGGGTGGCGAGGGCTGGTTCTCAGCCCAGCTGGGCTCTGGGCCACTTCCACTGTCCCCTGCTGAGGCCTCACACCGGCAGCTGTCCCTGGGCTCTGGGGTGGCCCCAGCATCTCCCGGTGACTCCTGCCCAGGCCCCCAGGACCTCACCCGGCTCCGTGTCCATGACAAGCGCCACACCCGGTGGGAGTGCGGCCGTGCACGTGTCCTTTCCCAGAGGGCCTCTCGTCCCGTCCCCTCTAGCTGCCGCTCTCCACCCCACTGCAGAGCAGCAGGGTCGCACCTGTCCCACAGATAAGGGGGCCGAGGTCGCCGTCCTCCTTCCCTAGTCGGGCTCCTGTGTGTCCCCAGAGCAGCCCTGGCAGTCCCGGGTGGCCGGAGCTCACATTGCCCGTCCTGCAGGGGGCTGGGTCCCTCCCAGCTGCCCTCGGCCCCCCTCTGGCGTGTGCCTCTCTCTCCCTAGGCCTCCCTGTGCCTTTTCCGTGTCACCCGGAGCTGACGACGCCCACTAATCCATCTGGCTGGACGCGCCAGGGCCCCATGTCGGGTTATTGCGTTCTGTGCCGAGTCTCTGGGATTTACTGGGTTATTGGCTCATTTTTCACTTTGCATCTGTAGTAATCAGGCTTGCCAGGCTCAGGGAGGGGAGGAAAGCCATGCGGTGCAGGTCTAATCACTGTGAAGGGGTGGGGTGTGAAGCCTGCTCCCGATGGTGTGGCTGGACCCTCAGCCTCCCAGGGTGGAGTGCAGGGGACTTGCCTGCCATTCCCGGCACGCCGGGGCCCTTCTGCGGGTGGCCGTGATAGCGGTGATGTGTTAAACAGTAATTGGTGTCTACGAGGCATAAAACAATAGAACTGTTATTTTGGGCTTCTCGTAGAAGACATTAATGAGGGAGAGCCATGAAATGGCCAGTGGGACTGCTCCCTTGGATATTCAATTATGCTTCCCTCCCCTCCTGTCCCTGCAATTTGATTGCTCCAGGGGAGCAGCAACCCCCGGGTGGCCTTGGTGCAAGAGATGTCCTTGGCCAGGTTCTCTCTTTTTTTTGGTACTGGGGATTGAACTCAGGACCTTGTGCTTGCTAGGCAGGCGGCGGAACCACTGAGCTACATCCCCGGCTGACATTCTTGTAGACAGTGCTGGCGGGGACAAAGGACTGGCCTGAGGCTCCGGGCCCCTCTTGGTGCTTGCGGTTCTGTGTCGTGGAGTGGGGTTTGTCTTTGGCTCCGGCACCAGGAGCCGTTGCGTGGGCCCATCCATCCGGGACGGTGTTGCCTCACCCGATGGCGGAGACGAAGGTCCTGCAGGTCCTTTTGATCTTTCGCTGCGGTGGGCAGGAGCCCAGGAGTCCAGGTCAGGCAGTGCTGGCCGGCAGGGACGCCTGGGCGGAGAGGCGCAGAAGAGCTGGACCCAAACTCTCAGTGGCCCCGAGGGATGGTGCTCTGCGTGTCGGGGACGGTGCCGGGAGCCCCTCCCCTCCTGCCATCCCCAGGGGAAGATCGAGCCCCCCGCAGCCCCAGGAGGTGGCACCTCGTCCCCTGCACAGAGACATCCGTGTCGTGGTGCTCACCCTGCCCTGCATGGGGTTGGGAGGCCCCGGGGAGCCTCCCCCGAGCTCTTTGATCAGCACAATTCCTGCATGAAAAGGAATTTGCACCACATGAGCTCATCATGGCCAAGTGCATGCCGCAGCAGGGCTCACTTCGCTCGAAGTGCAGTGTGAACACCCCTCTGTCCGAAGCTCGGACTTGGTCCTCGCCCCAGAAGTAATCCATGAAGCAGTTACTTCTCAGCTCGCCCTGCCCCAGGCTAGGAGCCACTGTCCTGTTCCTGTGGATCCGGTTGCTCCACAGCAACAGAACCACATAGTGCTGCGTCTGGTTCTTTCACCTAGCACCACGTTCCCAGGTCCCCTTGCTGGAGTCTGTGTCACTGCCTTGCTCCTTTTCATGGCTGTGTAATATTCCACCAGTGTGGATGGACCATACTTTGCTCCTTTATTGATGGGTGCCTGGGTTGTCCCACATTTGGGTCATTGTGAAAAACATGACCATGAGTTGGCATGTACCTGGGTTTATTTGAGACCCTGTTTTCAGTCCTCTGGGCCTGTTACTAGGAGTGGGATTGCTGGGCCATGGGGCAATTCTTTGGTTCATGTTTTAGAAGCTGCTAAATCACTTCCCTCAACGGCTTTGCTTGGTAACGTGCCTTGTCACTTTATTTTGTCCTGACACTGATGCTGAGATGTAGGGGCTGAGTGGTTCCCCTGAGCTGGGCCCGCCTATAGTTCCAGAATTTTGGGAGTCTGAGGCAGGAGGAGGACAGGTTCAAGGTCAGCCCAGGTAATTTAGCAAGACTCTCAGAGTGGAAAAGGACTGGGATGTAGCTCATTGCAGAAGCCCTGGATTCCATCCCTGCTACTGCCAACAAACATAGTTCCCATTAAAACCTGGGGAAACTGAGGCCCCCTGAAGTCAGCAGATATCCCAGAGGGAAGTGCACCCAGGACACGGCTCTTCTGTCATCCCTTCCACTCAACTCTGAGTCTTGCTCTTCCTTGCAGCCCTGTTGGAGCTCCACTTCCTCCCAGAGGCCTCTGGGACCCCCGCCTCCTCCCAGAAACCTTTGGGAGGGCTGCTCCTACAGTGCCCACTGCTCCTCTCCTGGGTGCAGAGCTTGGCTTCAGTCCAGCTTCCTGCAGGCAGCACCTCAGACACGGAACTTGCATCCTCACCCTCTGGGGTCCCCGCCGTGCACACAGTAGGAGCTTTACGCCTTCCAGGTTGTGACTTGTGAAGGTCCCCGCTGGCTTCTGGCCTTGGCCCTGACAGACCTGGCTCTCCAGTGCCAGCTTTGGCGTTTTCTCATCCCAGGTTCCGGTGTCGTGGGCCGAGGCGGAGGCACATGAGCTGATCGCTCACCTCTCTCCTGGAAAAATAGACCCGTACCTCCCACAGTGAGGCAGATGCTAATTTCCCAATAACTGGGAGAAAAAATAGACGCGGGGCATTTAGCGAGAGATAGCTGTGCAGCCAAGTTATCACTGGTTTCAGCTGGGACCGTAAAACTTTATGAGCTGTTAAATTGTCCTAAGCCCCTTTAGCGCACAGACGCGAGTGTTTGTGCTCACCCGTCAGGAGACGCGGCTCCAGTGGGGTCGTCGCTCGCTCTCCGAATGCTCCGTCCGTAAAATCTTCCCGGCCACGTGGCTCTGCACAGGACAAGGCCGGCTGAGGCAGGCAGGTGCTGCCTGTCCTGGACGCAGGGCTGTCACCCTCCAAGCCTTCTGGAAGCTTCTGCCTCCTGCCTGGGGCTGCGTGATAATGAGGTGCTTTGAGGTGGGAGGGGAGGCCTGGCTGGAACCCACTGGGGCGGCTGGAGCTGGGGTTCGGGGCCCTGCTGGGGAGAAGCCGGGATCCTTCCCTCCCACACCCTTTTCTCCTTCTTCTCCTTCTGCTCTTTTCAGACAGGGTCCCACGAAGTAGTCAGCGCTGGCCTTGCACTCACTATGTAGTCCAGACTGGCCTTGAATTTCCAGAGAGCTTCCTGCCTCAGCCTCCAGAGTTCTGGGATTACAGGAATGTGTCACCACATCCAGTGTGGGGATCCCTTCAATGCGAGTACTGGATCCAGCACCTGTTGTGGAGGCTGCGGCTGCAGGGGTGATGTCACCAGCCCTGTTTACAGACAGCAGGCCAGGCTTGGGGCCAGCCGGTGAAGGGGCCCTGGGGGCTGAGGTGCGAGGCCCAGGGTGCCCTGGACGGGCTGGCTCCCAGGGGAGACATCAGACGGGGCCCCAGGGAGAGGGGGGTCTGCTCTGTGCAACCAGTGGTTTGTCCCCAGGGCTGCGCCCCTGACCTGGTCCACCTGGTCAGCCGTGCCGCGGGTCAGAGCAGGTCTGAGTCAGGGGTGCCGGCCTGCAGCCAGAGGACACGGGGCACAGCTGGCTTCTGCTCTGACCTCGGAGACAGGCACCCAGAGTAGAGCTGAGGTCTGGCTGCGTGCTGCACCTCCCTGCCTCAGCCGCCCTCCCTGGGCAGTGATGTGCCCACTTCCTGGTGGGTCCCGGCAGTGACGTGCTCATGGCCAGCGGGTGCTGTGGGGTGGTCAGTACGGGGTGGCGCAGAGAAAGCTGCAGATTCTGCAGACAGAGGGTGTACAGTGGGGCACAGGGAGGTGAAGCCAGGGGACCCAGATGACTTCCAGGACTTGGACCACACTTCTGGGCAGCTGGGACCCGCCTTGCTTCCCTGAGAGAGCAGGAGAGAAAGCAGCCTTCATGCTGGCCGTGGTGGTGCATGGCTGTAGTCCCAGTATGCAGTAGGCTGAGGCAGGAGGATTGCCACGAGTTTGAGGCCAGTCTGAGCTACGTAGTGAGTTCAAGGCCAGCCGGAACTACACAGCAAGACCCTGTCACAAACAAACAAGCAAACACACACACACACACAACCCCAAAGAAAGAAAGCAGCCTTTGAGGTGGCATAGCTTGGGGCGGTCCTGCTTTCGGGGACACCCGGTACAAGGAAGGACCCTCCCAGGGCCAGTCCTGCCCGTGGCCTGGCCCAGCTGCGTGCATGCAGCCAGCCGGCAGGACTCAGCCCTGTTGCAACAGCGCGCTGAGCAATCCCTGCGGGGACACTGTCTGCCGAGCGGCGTCGACAGAGCAGCAGCGTCCTTATCGCGTGGATGTGGCCACTGTCCTCACCCTGGCCCAGCGGGGCGTCCCTGGCTGGCTGCCCAGCAGCTCAGTGCTCGTGGTCGGACTGGATGGGCCTCGGTCAGCCCGGGGCCGGGAGCCGCAGGCCTGCCGTGCGGTGCAGTGCGCTGTGCTGCCCGGAGCCAGTTACTCCGGGGCAGCTGGAGTCCCACGGCCGGGGCGGAAGGGAGGGCTGGCTGGGCCGAGCCTGGTTCTGAGAGGGCGATGGGGGGCCCGGGGTCCCTCGGGGAGTGATGGCCAGGAGCCCCTGTAAGCAGGGCTGCGAGCCCGAAGGTCACCCCGTACCCTGCACCTGCGCGGGCATGGAGCCATGGGGTGGGGAGCAGCACACCGTGGGGCTCCCCGGAAGAGGACCCGGAAGAGCTGAGTCTGGACTGCAGGCTGGTTGGGTGACGGAGCCATGAGTGTTAAGTGACAGAACCACCTAGAACCTCAGGTGTGGGGTACTGGGAGCCCCAGAAGTTTGTCAGGCAAGGGAAGGGTGAGCTGCAGTCGTCTTTTGGGAAGGTGGGACAGCGCCATCCTACAGCAGTGTGGAGACAGGAGGAGAGCTGGGGGCAGGGCCCTGAGCTCTTTATGTCCACTGAACCCCATGAGAAATGCCCTGCAGTGGGGAAGGGGCTGTGGAGTTGCATCCCCTCTGGGTCACCGGCCGAGTTCTCTGGCCTCCAGCACATGGGCAAGCGCAGCTTTGCTGTTGTGTTAGGAGGCTCCTCCCTCCTTCCAGGGGGGTCCCTGGAGCCTGGGACTCCCAGGGTCACCCCCGCACACAGGATCCAGGCCCGCACCCCGCTGACCTGGTGGCCTGGGCTCTTCTAGCTGGTGCGGTTGTGGCCCTGCTCTGTGGTTGAGGACGGGGACATGGGCTTTGTGCGCTACTGGGGTCTGCAGCCTCTGGGCCAGGCGTGGAGGAAGGGTGGGTGGGCCTTCACCCCTGTCCTCGCTGGCTGGGACCCAGAGAGGCACCCGGCACCCGGCCAGGCCTGCACGGAGGGCCCTGTCATCCCGCCTGCGTGGGGTGGGGCGGCTGGGGCAGCTCGGGACAGCCCCCACCCCCGTGCTGCTCAGCAATTCCCGGGTGGGGCTGCTGGCGCGTGGCCCGGTGTCTCCCTCTCTGGGCGCTTGGGCAGTGGACTCATCCCCTGCGGTTTCCGAGTGGTCTGGCTCCAGGTCGCCGAGGCTCAGCCCCGGCTGGCTGCCCCGGCATAGGCTGGCTCTGCCACCAGCCGCACGCCCCCAGTTTCCCAGACGGCTCCTGGCAGGCTGCCTCCCGCGGTGGCCAGGCAGGGAGGGGGTGGTGGGCAGGAGGCCAGGGACCGGCCGTTCCCTGCTTGCCGGCTGCCCAGCACCCTGGGGGCAGAGTCCATCTTGGGAAGTGTTGACCCACGTGGTGGGGCGCAGGCTCTGGGGCGCCGCCCTCGCCCCTACCGGACTCTGGGGCCCACGAGCCAGGGCCTGTGGGCTGTGGTGGGGTTACCCTAGTGTGGGGGCATCGGCCCTGGTGCAGTCTAGCTGGGACGTGGCAGGCTCCACCTCACTGTGTCCTTTTGTCCACAGGCGCCAGTGGGTGAGGGCGAGGGCCGCTGTGATCAGTCCCAGCCGGGTGGGCTGAGCCCCCTGACCCGCCTCTTCCCTCTGACTGGGGTGCTCACTGCAGGTGGGCAGTGGATGGGGCTTCCTGGCCTCGTGGTCCCCATCAGCCTCGGTCTTTGCCCTCCCGCCTGCTGGACAGATGGCAGAACAGGCTGGCCGAGGGCACTGTGCTTAGTGGGTGCAGCAGGACTGGCTTTGCCACCAAGACCTGGTGCTCTCTGTTGCTTGGAGCCACACCTGCCCGGTGCCAGTTGAGCCCCTTATGCCCCCAGCACCCACTGTGCGTGGGTCAGTCCCAGACTAGCCTTGTGGCACTGTGCCAGCCCACATGGGCTGCCTGTGGGTCTTCTGCTCTGCAGAAGTCCCGCCGCCCGTGGTCACCAGGTTCCCACATGCTCGAGCCTTGCCGGGCTCTCGGGGGGCTGGGCTCCCTGCCCCTCTCCCGTCCTGGGGTGTGGCCAGGTTCTGGCAGAGCTGGGGCACCAAGGGGACCCCTGCACCCACACATGAGTGCCCTGCCATCACGCACACCCCCAGATTCGACACAGCGCATGTGCAAGTTAAGGGTTGCCTTGTGCACGCCCAGCTGGCTCACACGTAGACACGCACATGCACACATGCATTTGGGTGTGGGCAGAGGCCCCAGCTACACGGGAGCTCAGAGACAGCGCCGCAGTGTGGCTCGGCCCCCGTGCCCGCCACCCCGAGCCGGGACGCTCCTTTTGCAGAGCTGGCCTTCGTGTGGCCCTCCTTTCTATTGGCGGAATCTTTCCAAACACCCTGGGCTTGTTTACTGAGCCCTGCAAGAACGTCGTGCCTCCCGTCCAGCCCCCGCTTCCTGTGGGATCAGAAACGTGCCCAGGCCTGTGCCGGGCCAGCCGTGTGGTGCCAGCCATGCCTGGCTCCTTAAAGGCCAGCTGGTGCTTCCTCCTGGGGCCCTCCTGCCCACAGACCCTCAGGGGTGTGGCTAGGGACACGCCCACCTTTACCACTGTTTTGTGACCAGGTTTGGGGTGTCCGCCTGCCCCTCACCCGCTGCTACCCCCAAGCCCATGGGAACAATGGTCCCTTTTCTGTTCCCAGCTGTGTAAGGGCCTGGACAGGGTCCCCATGAGGCAGACACTTGCTGTCCACCCTCCCCTCGGGGCCAAGGGCCAGGTGGCCTCACTGTCCCCAGGCCCAGCACAGCAGGACCCTCAGGAGGTATGGGATCCCACCATTCGCCTGGGTGCTGGCGACCTGGAGAAGTGACCTTGGCCTCATGGCCCCCAGCCCCTGCAGGTTCTGGCCTCGACGGCAACTGTCCTTTAGCACCCAATGCCACCACCAGCAAGGCCACTGCATGTCCCCACCTTCTGCTTCACCCCCTCTACCAAACCTCCTGCCCCGGCCCTGCTTGCTCCAGGGCTCCCAGCCCGGACATTGGCCTTGTTGCTGGCTGCTGCGCTCAGTCCTCCAAAGCCCGAGGCAGTATGCCGGGCATGCGCGTGCCCTGGGGACAGGGGAGAGCAAAGCCAACCCCAGAGGGCCAGGTGGATGGGGAGGCAGGCAGAGTGGTTACGCAGTTGGCTGTGAGTGCCATTGCTGAGCTTCCTGACAGCCACAGCAATAAGAGCAATGTGAAGGAAGTATATTCTCCCTGGTCAGAGGATCCAGAGGGCCTTAAACCCAGGCGTGGAGGGGCCCGGGGCCTGGGGAGGACAGAGAGGCCTCCTCTTGAGGGCCTGGTATGAGCATCTTCACAGAGGGGGATCTGGGGGCACAACATGGAGATGGGCAGTGGGGCTGGAGGACAGACACACTGGGGCCCTGAGCCTGCAGAGCCGGGGGTGCTGGGCCTCCTGGGGCCTGGATGTAAGCAGCATCACCCCCCACCCCATCCCTGCTCACTGTGACTGTGGCCCATAGGCGACCACTGTAGGGGGCCCTGGGACCCCTTCACCCTGGGCGCTGGCCAGGGATGGGCATCCTGGAGCCCCGGGTAAGGCCCTGCCCCTGCCCGTTCTGCAAGACCGGAAGGGCAGCTGCTTCCCACCTGGCCAGCTCGGCCCTGGGGACCACACAGCCTCTCCTCCCTGCAGCTGCTCTGCCCAGCCAAGGGAGACTTGGTCCTGCATGGCCCAGGCACCCAGCGGGCTGGCCCGAGCCTGGGGGCTGGGAGGCCCCACTCCCGCCCCACGCCCCCGCCTGTCCCCAGAGCAGGGCCCAGTGTCCTCCCCGCAGTGCTGACACTTGGTGGCTGAATGGAGCTCTGGGGCCCGGGCCTGGCACTCCTGGCACTGGGGCCAGGGGCACCATGGGAGGCGGTACAGTATCGGCACAGCTCAGCCTGGGTGCTGAGTCAGGGCCGTGTGCGCTGGGCACGTGGCCACCTGCGTGTGCCTCAGTTTCCTTCTTGGAAATGAAAGCAGGGACTGGCTTGGTGCCCCAGGTGGCTGCCCCCACTTATAACCAGGCGCTACTGGGAGGCAGAGGGACATGGGCCTGTGTCCGCCGGAGGACAGGGTCTCCTCAGCCTAGGTCTCCGGGTGGCCCAGGAGGGGCAGAGGCCAGAAGGACAGTCCCCCAGGGTGAGGCTGAGCCACCCGGGCCTCCTCTGCCCACAGGCCTTCCCCACCGGTGTCCACACCAGCGTCCCAGTGCCGAGGCCTCCCCCGGCGGGGCCCTGAGCTCTGGGGCCCGGAGCACATAGGAGAATCTGGGCCCTCGCATCCCCATGTGCCTCTCTCAGAGGGAACGGGGCACCTTTGCAGGCTGCTCTGGGGTGCTGCTCATGGGGAAAGGTCCTGAAGGGCAGCGGGGGGGAGCAGCGGCGGGGTACTGACCGGGCAGGCCCGTTCTCTCTGCCTTCCCTGCTCCCGTGGTCACTCGGCTCGGCCTCCCCTCTGCAGCCCTCGCCTACTCAGAACCCAGGCCCAGCTGTGGCCTTCAGGCCCTGTGAACTTCCTCCCCTGCTGCCCATGGGGACCCTGGCTTCCCTCCAGGAGGATGCTCGGTCTCCCATCCACACCTCTGCCCCTGGGTGCAGATTCGCCGTCCCTGATGCCCACACTGGCCCGTCCCGTGGGTGGAGAGGGCTTCGCTTCCTCCTGTCACCTGTGAACCCCTGGGTCCCCTCAGCCTGGCGTGGGCAGGCCCTTGCAGGTCCCCCGTGCCTGGTGCTGTCCTTCGTGAGTCTGGGGTGGTGCATGGCCCCTCAGTGGGCTTTTCAGACCCTGCTGCCAACTGCTCTCTCGGTTCCCGTGGCAGTGCCCAGGTGCGATGTTCCAGGTGGCCCTGCTGCCCGAGGCTGCACCCCGACTTTCTCTCCCAGCCTTTCCTCCCTTGCCCACTGGCCCCCACTGTGCCCAAGACCCCGATGCTGCGGGTTTCTGAGTCCAGCGGCCACATGCAGCTTCCTGCCTCCCTCTCCTGGGGCACAGGCCCTGGAATGCAGCCCCGTTCTTCCCCTAAATCCTTACAGCTGAGTCACCCCTCAGGGACCCCCTTCTCTGTCTTAGACCCCCACCCGTCACCTGCACACTGTGCCCTCACTCTGCTCCTGGCCCCTGGGCCAATGACCCCATCCTGAGGACAGGGCAACCAGGCCTCGGGCCACCCGGGGGCTGGGGTGCGAGGGACGTTGCGGGCAGTGCTCTTTGCAGTGCCACCAGAGGCAGCTCCGCTCTTGTTTGGTTTTGACTTCTGGGGTGGCAGAAGTTTGTGGGTGGCAAGGGGATGCTGGAGGGGCATGGGGAGTGCCTGACCCTGACTGTCCTCACAGCTGGGCACGCCCGCTCCCTGGGGCTGGCCTGTTTCTCACCCTGCTGGGTACAACCCAGTGCCCATTAGCCAAGCAGGTAAACCAGGGCCAGGACGGGCAGGGCAGAGCAGGAGGGGCTCCCAGGCTGATCAGGTGGGGCCCGGGCTGTAGTCTCCCCGACTCGGCCCTGCACGGGCTCCTGGCTTGGCCTGGGCTGAGTCACTGATCCATGTCCTGGGCAAAACTGGCCGCACACCTCCCATGGGCCTGCCAGCACCTGAGGGCCCATGGTGCCCAGGGAGCCTGTCTGATGCCCTTCTTCCTCGTCTGGCCCTATTTACCCTCTCACTCTCTGCAGAGCAGCCCAGACTCCCGGGAAAGATGTGAGCCCCTGACGCACGGAGCTGGCTCCAGGCTCCAGGTGGGTCTGTCCATCCCTGAGGTTCACTGTGCTTGGGAAGAGGTGCAGAGTCAGCTGGGGCTTCCTGCTGAGGGAAGGGGTCCAGGGCTCCAGGGACCTGGGGGCTCAGCTTCTCAATGGGCTCCCAGTGGGTGGGCAGCAGCCCTAGTTGGTGGCCTGGGGAGGACTCCGGAAGTCGTGAGGAGCCCAGGAGACAGGGACCAGCGAGTTAGACCCAAGTCAAGGGGGTTTGGGTCCTAGTGGTGCTGTCCTAACCGGGCCACCAGTGAGGTTCTGCTTCCCATGCTCCACTCCGTTCCCAGAGGGCCCATTAGGTGTCTACTGTATGCCAGGCAGGAACTGAAGTGCATGGGACCCCAGGCTGCCCGGGGACAGGATGGGAAGGGAACCCCATGGGGGGGGACAGCAACATGGCCCCCAGGAGTCAGCTCGCCCCTTCTGCAGGCTGCCTGGCACTGCTCTGAAATCTCTCCAATTTCACATCTCTCAGTGGTGCCAGAAAGGCAGCGTCATTGTCCCCCACCCCAGGGTGCAGCCATGAGGCCACCCAGAGACCAGGCTGGGTGGCAGGAGGCCACAGTAGTGTGCAGGGGACTTAGCAGCCCTTGAGTTACCAGTGGGAGCCAGGTGGGACCTTAGCAGCCCTCTGGCTCTGGGTGGGGTCAGGCGGTGGCCAGGTGGTGTTCATGGGGAGGCGGTTCTGCAGGCGCACGGAGCACGGATGGCCATCAGGAGGGTGGGGACAGCGATGGCGCAGGCACGACTTGGGATTGGATCCAGAAGCAGCAGAGAGCCGGGAAAGTTCTCCCTTCCTCCCTCGCTCACCGCTCACCCCTGGCCCGGCTGCCACTGACCGATGTCGCTAGGACCTGCTCACAGCCCTTCCACGACACTGAGCAGAGCTGGGAAAGTGGGGAACGGGCCGGGCGTGTTGAGCACGGAGACCAGGGGGACGGGGTGAGGACAGAGACAGATCAAGGTCGCACCGCCGGGTAGAGGGGGGCCGGGGCTTGCGGCCTGGGGCTCCTGCCTCCCGCACTCTGGGGGTCTCGAGCCTCTGAGGGTCTGAAGAAAGCCGGGCCCTTCTTGTAGAGATGCTCCCATGCCAGTGCATCCGTCCTCTGCGGCTGCCCACGGAGCGAGCCAGCCGCAGGACAAAAGTGCTCATTATTCCCTAAACATCGGCGTTTAGCGACTGTTTACATAGTGCACTGCTCGGTCCCTACGGGCCGGGCCGCAGAGAGTCCTTCAAATCCACAGAGGCTGTGTGGAGGTGCGAATGCTGCACCGTTGTATGAGCCTTGAGCACCTGCAAATTTGGGGCTCTGCAAGGAGGGGCTGCCTGGAACCAGTCTCCCCGGCCACCCACGTATGGCTTTGTATGCAATTTCAAGGGACCAAAAGGTTCCTGCGGCCCATGTGGACGGGCTGGGGTCTCCGCAGGACTCCAGTATTGGGCCAGCCTGGGTGGCAGACAGCAGTGCTCGGGCTGAGGTCTGAGAGGCTGGGGGAGCCCCACGGGGCCCACATCTGGGGGAGCATGGTCCTGGCCGAAGCAGCTGGTTCCTGTGGCCAGGACGAGGTCCATTTGCACGAGTGGGCGCGGCTCAGCGTTGGCACTCTGTGAGATCTGAGCCCGCTGTGAAGCATGGCGTCTGCATGGTTCATGGCTCTCGGAGCCTTCTCCCTGCTGATTCCAGCCCCGTGGTGGCTGCCACACCCCTCCGCGTCCTGGACATGAACCTGACGGGAGGTTTTCCCACACCACGCAGCCAGCGGGACACAGTGCTCAGGCACCCAGGCAGCACCTCAGTGTCACCTCCTGGCTGTGCCTCAGGTCCCACGCCTGTGACCATCCCCGCCTCTGAGACGGGCTGTGGGGGACACAGGACACAGCCAGAGGAGCTGCTGTGTGCAGGCTGACGTGTGGGCTGCAGCTGCGATCAGAGACACGAGGGTGGCTGCCTGGACTGCTTCGGCTCCACATATCCGTCTGGTTGGCATTGAATCCCTTCTGGTTCCTTTGCAGGTACATAACGGGAAAAGGGCCTGTTTGGATTATGCGCACCGAATGTGTATACGGACACAACACGGCGTGGTAGCTGTTTGCAGCCTCACACACTCTGTGACTATTGCTGTAGCTATTATGGCACAGCTTGAAGTATAGCAACCAGTAAAAAGCTGGAGGTGAAATTCCCAGCGTCCTCTGGAGATGTTGGCGAGGGGCGAGGCCACCAGGACCCAACGCTATGAGATGGCAGGAGAAGCAGAGATGCAGAGGATGACCCGGCACTCAGTTTCTTGCTTTTCATGTGGGGAATTCACCACCTCCAGATGCAGTTCCAGAGGCTGAAAACAGAGGCCCAGACAGGTAGGCATGTGGAAACTCAGGAGCCGAGCTGGAGTGGGCCTGTCGGGTAGATAAAAATGGATCAGCAAAGATCTCAGTGAGAAAGGAAACAAATGAGCCCGAAGTGCAGATGTGGCCCCTTCTAGAAGAAGTGGAGCCCAGAGTTGGGCCGAGCAGGGTCCAGAGAAGCCTGGAGGAGAAGCACTCCTCCCCTGGAAGAGCCACATGCCAAGGAGAGAAGGCAGGAGTTTAGGGTCTGCCCAGCTCTTGGTTGGGGTGCCTGGAAGGGTTCTCACTAGGAAAGGGAAGCAGAGGTACTGCCAGTCCTGAAAAGCCACGAAAGACACACACACACATGCATGCACACACGCACACATGGGACCAAGGGAAAAAGAGACCACAGCCACAAGCCCAGAGCACTGTGTTAGGGTGGTCACAGGTGGACATTAAAATACCACCCAAGCAGATGGAGGTAAAACAGGATTTCACCAGACATCTGGAGTCTGTTGAAAAAAAGGGAAAATTTATTTATTATTTTAGCAGTGCTGGGGATCAAATCCTGGTACTTGGGTTTTTTTGTGTTTTTATTGGTGCCGGGGATCAAACTTGGGTCCTTGTGCTTGTGAGGCAGGCGGTGGAACCACTGAGCTACATCCCCGGCCCTCAAATCCAGGTACTTCTGCATGCTAGATAAGCACTCTACCATTAGCTACGTGGTGTGAGGAAAAACAGCATGTGTCCAAATAAAAACCAGTTTATTACAGAAAAAGGCACATTGCCACGAATCCCTCTCAGCAACCCCGTACACCACACTCTCGTCCCACCGTCCTCACCCCTTCCTGCAGCAGCTCTGGAGTCCTCTTTCCTGCGGGTCTTTACTTGTGCTGTCAGGGCTGCCTCGGTGTCCCGAATCGACTGGAAATGTCTGTCTTTTGTGGCCATTTTGACTCTGGGTCGGGATAAACTGAGCATCACATGGCTCTAACCAAACTGCATGGGCACCAGGTGCCCTGACATTTGGTCAAATGTTCTTCCTGTCCTGTGTGAGCACAGATGTTCTGGCTGAGACCAGCATTTGAATAAGATGGGACCAAGCGGATGCCATCCCAGCGGAGGGCCCTGTCCAGTCTTCTGACAGAGAGGAGCTGCAGCTGTTGAACTGCTGGGTGGGCTGTTGTTGCTCCATGCCTCTGTCTGCTGTGGGCTCCCGCTCAGTCTCTCCTGGGTCTCTGCTTTGCCAGCTGCGGATTTTGGGCCTCCTCAGCCTCCGTAGTCATGTGAGCCAATTCCTGACTGTAAGCAGAGAGGGAGGTAAGAGACCTGTCTCTCTCTTTGGCTCTGTTTCTCCAGGAGCCCCACCTAATCCACTGTGTGGCCCGAGGCCAGTTACCTGCTGACTCTGAGCTTCAGACTCCCTTTCTATAAATGGGACAGGAATGGTGCCTGCCTTGTCTGAGTTGCAGGAGTTGGTGGAGAAGAACTGTAAGATTTTTAGTTGCCCAACAAATACTAGCTATTGTCCATGTTGGTGCCTTCAGCCCTATGCAACCACCGAAATTACGTGAAGGTGAAATACATTGTCAGGTAAATAAAAGCCATGAGCATTCATTTCCAGTAGACCTAAACTAAAAGAAATACTGAAGGGATTCTTCTGGCAGGAAAGAGAAGACCTGAATAGAGATATAAATTGTACAGAAGGAAGTAGAAAGTGGTAAACTGGTAGGCATTCAGGCAAAGGTAAATTAATATTGACTTTCAAAATAATAATTTTTTTGTTTTTGAAATAGGGTCTTGCTATGCAGTTCAGACTGGCTTTGAACTCACTGTGTAGCCCAGGCTGGCTTGGAACTCACAGTGATCCTCCTGGCTCAGCCTCCTGAGTGCTGGGATTATAGGTGCCTTCACACCTGGCTTAATAATGATTCCTTAGGGGACAACTACAATCTATGTGAAATTACCACGCGTGACAACAGTAATTCAAAAGGCGGGACGGCACGAGTGCGGATGGAATGACGGGAGCTCTCAGCATTCTTTGGGAAGTGGTGAGAGAACTAATTTAACTTTTGCTACATGGTTCACAGTCAAGGGTGCACGTTACGACCCCAGAGTAAGTGCAGAAACACTGAGAGGATGCTGAA
Source organism: Heterocephalus glaber (assembly GCF_000247695.1). Next base: position 2,338,951 of record NW_004624760.1, read on the forward strand.
CTCCTGGGCTAACAGAGGAAAACTCCAGTCACAAGATTATTGGCAAATAGGATGTGCAAGGAGGTAGGGAAAACACTACACAGAGCCTGGACAGACCGAGGACAATTTGTGATAAATACAAACCCAACACATTAGAAAAGGACATGACCAGGTGTCCCCTGAGCAGCAGCTGTCAAAATGGGCTTACAGTACACAGTTCCACGTCATGTGCTGGGGACACACCTGAGAGACACAGAGCCACGGAGAGGCGAAGTGGACAGGATGGAAGGATGTTTGGGAAAACACTGGGCAAAGTAGAGGGGTCTTTTGATGCTGTTGGCCAGGACAGCTCAGAAGCCAGAGGCCTCACTCGGAATAAAGAGGCACCGTTCATAACAGAAAGAGAGCAGCAGCCCCAGAAAGCCAGCACCCTTTCACTCGCCTAATGTCTAGCCCCAAATATGTGTGGGAAAAATGGCTAGAATAAAAGAAAAAATGGACAAACACATAGTGACACTTTTCCCTGTCATTGATAGAGCAAGCAGACAAAATATCACTACAAAGACAGTCTGAACATAATCCAATCTTGAATTAATTGACAGATACAGAATCCAGCACCCAACGAAAGAACATACATTATTATCAAGTGTACACAAAACATTTACCAAACCTGACCAAAGATGGACCACAAACATTAGGTTTCAAGTGACTGAAATAATTCAGAATTGGTTTTCTCACTGCAGATTTTTATACTGGAAACTCAGAAGCACTACAACAAAAAATTTTCACAAACCTAGAAATTATTCAAACACTTGAAAATTAAGTAATATACCTTAGATGCCTCATAGATCAAAGAATAAAAATTAAATTAGAAGTCATTGACATAGCAAGACCTATGGGATGTGGTCAGAGCTGTGCTTTAGGCAAATTTATAGCCCTAAATACATATACAAAAAAAGAGGCTGAAAATTGAGTTTCTGAGTGCACGTGTTGAATGCTACCAGGGCTGAGGACTGTTGCCTGCCGGTCCTGCAGAGCTGGGATTTCTCCAGGCACTGCCCCTGCTGAGAAGGCCTTTGTCACCCAGTGACAGGGCACTGCAGGAGCACAGAGTCCCTGTCTTAATTGGGGATCACTCTAAAGGCCACCCTAGCTCTAGAGCTCCCCATGAAATTAGTTGAGTCTTTGTTGGAGTTGCTTGGTTTTTCTACTTCTCCCCTGTCTTAGTCACTCTCCTTGTTGCTAGGTGAGGTTTGTTTAGTCCCTCATTGGCTGGCTCCAAGGCAGGAAGATATGGTAGAAGGCCTGGCAGAGGAAAAGCTGCTCAGGCATGGCGGCCGGGAAGCAGAGAGAGAAGGACGGAGCCCAGAGGGAGAACGGTCCTTCCGGGCCATGCCTCCGGTAACCACCTCTTCAGCTAGACTCTGCCCCTAACAGCAAGCCAGCTATATCCACCCCATAATTCAATCACCTTCCAAAAGGCCCACTTCTGAAAGAATGAGGCTCTTGGATAACATCTTTAGACAGGTCCCGCGTCTGGGATTCAGTCCCTGGGAACCACCTGGGTGCAATCTCACCCCAAAGCCAATTTCCCAGGAAACTTGAATCAGAGCAGTGGTTTAGGGAGTGGCCTTGGGAAGCAAAATGTGATGCTGGTGAAAGTGTTAAAACTTCCTCCTGTGGGGAACTGGGAGGGAGACTGGTGGAAGGGTCTTCACTAGTGGGAGCAATGGATCAAGTGTGTGAGAGATTGGGGGAGCAGCAATTCTAAGGAGTAGGAAGTGGATCATACTGCCAAGTGTTATCAGTCATGGGAGGAAACAATGAAAGGCTGAGGGTGATTACACACCAGTGTAAGCATGGGATGAGGTCAGCAAAATGATAGGAATGAGGAATTCCAGCCAGGCACGGTGGCTCATGCCTGTAATCCCAGCACTTGGGAAGCTGAGGCAGGAGGATTGTGAGTTGAGGCCAGCCTGAACTATATAGTGAGACCCTGTCTCAAAAAAAAAAAAAGAAAAAGAAAAAGGCATTCCAAATTCTGCTCCTCTATAAAACAATTTTAAAATGAGCAAAAACTAGCAGCATATACTTTTTTTCATAGCCCAAATTCTGGGTGATTCTTTCCAAATTTGATAAAAATATTAATTTACACATTTCAGAAGCTCAGCAAACCCCAAGTAGGACAACTTCAAAGAGATCCACACCCAAACACATTGTGACCAAACTGTTGACTGCTAAAGACAAAGAGAATTTTAAAAACAAATACAGTTTTAATGCTGTAAGTGAGAAGTAACATGTCATATACAAGGGACGCTCAATCTGATTAATAAGTGATTTCTTGCTAGAAACCATGGATGTGAGGAGACAGATGTATTCAAAGTGCTGAAAGAAAACCTGACAACCAAGAATTGTATGGCCAGCAAAACTGTCTTTTGAAAGTGAGGAAGCATTTAAGATATTCCCAGATAACCAAAGACCATGAAAGTTCATTACTATGATTAAAAAAAAGTTAATTGCCATAAGACAAATACCAAAGGGAGCCCTGCAAGATGATAAGAAAAGACACTAGGCACCAACTAGACTCTGACAAAGAGATGTACAGTAGGAAGAGATACTATGTTGGTATAAAAGAAATCATAAAAACATTTTTAGTTGGTAACTCCTTTTTTATATTTGATTTGCAAAACACGTGAAGAAAGTTATAATTATGAATCCAGGTTGATGGGCACACAATGTATAAAGATGTAATTTGGGCCAGGCATGGTGGTGCACACCTGTAATCCCAACCCTTGGGAGGCTGAGGCAGGAGGATCATCTAGAGTTTGAGGCAAGCCTGGGCTTCATAGTGAGTTCAAGTACAGCCTGAACTACAAAGTGAGATCCTGTCTCAAAAAAAAAAAAAAAATAGCTAAGTGTCAAAAGATACAATTTGTTTTTTGGTTTTTTTTTTTTTGGTTTTTTGGTACCGGGGATCGAACTCGGGTTCTTGTACTTGCGCAGCAGGCTACGAAACCACTGAGCTAAATCCCCGGCCCTCAAAAGATGTAATTTGGATGATAATGGTAGCAAAAAGTTTGGGAGGATGGACCTACAAAGGTTTTGTGTACTATTTAGATTAAGTTGGTATTAATCAGAAGTAGATTATTATAAAGTTAAGTGTAATCTCTAGGGAAACCAGAAAAATAAAACTCAAAAAATGTAGTAAAAGAAATTATAGTGGAATTAGAAACTAGAAACTAGATATTAGAAATAGAAACTAGAAAGTGGGCAGTAATAGAGGAACTCAAATTTTGTAAAAGACATAAAAAATAAATAGCAAGATGACAGAAGTATACTCCTTTCTTATGAGTTACTATATTAAATGTAAATACGCTAAACTCTTCAACTGGAAGGCAGCAACAATTAGCAGATTGGACGAAGTAACATGATCCAATGAAATGGTGTCTAGAGACTCACTTTAGAACCACAGAGCCCAAGAAGTTGAAAGTAAAAGAATAGGAAAAGCTCCTCCAGTGGATAGGGAAATTAGAAAGTTAGCCAGGAAATAGAAAGCTTCCACAGTGCGCTACCAATCAGACATAGGTTGAATCTACCAAACCCTCCACCCAACAACTGCAGAACACAGTTTCTTCTCAAGTACACACAGAACATTCCCCAGACAGGCATATTTTGGGTTATAAAACAAGTCTCAGTACTTTTAAAGAGATTAGAACCACACAAAGTATGTTCTCTGACCACAATGAAATGAATTAGAAGTTCACAACAGGAGGAAATTTGGAAAAGTCAAAGGTGTGGAAATTAAATGTCTTTTTGAGTGTATGTAATACTGGGGATTGAATCCAGGGCCTCTCACATGCTAGGCAAGTGCTCTACCATTGAGCTGCATCCCTAGTGCTTTTAATTGTTTGGAGATGGTTTCACTATGGTGGCCTCAAACTTGAGATCCTCCTGCTGCAGCCTCCCAAGTAGCAGAGATTACAGGTGTGCACCACCATGCCCAATGTAAACATCGTCTTCAGTGAGTAAAAAATCACAAGAGAAATAAGAAAACACTTTGAGGAAAATGAAAACAAAAACACAAACTACCCACACCATAAGGGATGCAGTTAATGCAGAGCCACGAGGGAAATTTATAGCTATAAATGTCTGTCTTTGAAACGAAGAAACAAGCCAATAACCCGACATTAAGAAACTAGGCAAAGAACACACTTAGGTGTGACTGTGGGTCCCAGGCCGTGGCTGGATTGCAGGATGTACCTTGCTTTTGGGGAGCACACTGTGGTGGAGGTGGCCGCGGGAACTGTCGAATCTATGGCCTGGGTTTTCGAGGACTGTCCAGCTGTTCACTTGCTGTTCTGCACAGCAAGCGCTGGCCAGTGCTACCTGGTCAGGCTCAGTGGTCCCAGCGTTTGCTCGCTTGCTCTTCCAGTAGCCCCCCGGGGAGTCCTGGGATTGGCTCATTTGGGAAGAGTGAAAATTGTTCCGAAGAGCTTCCTGGAGGGGCAGGGCGGGCTGTCCCTACCTCCCCGTTTCTGAGAGCGTTTATGGCATCATTACTTTCCAGTTAGCCTAAGCAGTTAAAGCTTGGGGAAGGCGCCATCTCCCTGGGGCAAGAGCGTGTTCCCCATCCTAGCAGAATACTGAGGCTTCTACCATGGCTGGGCACTGCCCTACCTCTGCCCCGTGGCTTCCCGAAACCTCTCCCTCCTACTTCTCCAGACTCTGGGTGTCCCCAAGTTCTGGGTGGTGGGCCCCTGACCCCCAGTCTGTGGGGACTCAATGTGCTTGGCTTTGCTCTGGGTTGGGGGGTGGGTCCCGGGCCTGGGGCTTGTGCGGGGCCACCTTCCAGGCCCTCCCGTGTCCGTGTCCGCTGCACATGTGGCGGGGTGAGGGCTGGGCCTGAGCTCAGCAGCCAGTCCCGAAATGGACCCAGGGAAGCCGGCATGGACAATGGCTGTGCACCCGAGGGAAGAGATTCCACTAAGTTTAATTATAATTTAAGTGTAAAATATGCCTCTTCTGAGGGAGTTGGCGCCTCGTGGATAATTATTCCCGGCACTTTCCCAGCCTCCCCCTTATGCCTCTGTGTGCTGTGAACAATTAATTTATAGGGTGGTAATTGGCTAAAACAGTATTTAAAGACATCTGGCCGACGTGCTTTTAGAGAGGCTGAGGTTCTAATCACGGCAAGCCCATTTGCGGGCTCTGGTGTTGCCCCTCGCCCCGGCCCAGCTCCGCTCCTGCCGGCCACTGGCCCTGTCACTCACTGTCAGGAGTGCCGGGCACCTGCTGCTCCAGTGTGGCAGGGAGCCCCGGATGCCACATGGGCCCCACCTGAGGAGCTGGAAGCCTGGGCTCCCTCCTCTCCTCATTGACAGTTGGAGCAGTTTTTACTGGCTCTTGGGGAGGTCGGGGCCCCAAGGCTGGAGTCACAGAGGCTGTCGGCTGCTGTCCCCAGTCTGGGCCGCATTGAACGGGCCCAGGGGTGTGCGCAGCTGGTGAGTTCTGTCAGCTCAGCAGTGGCTAGCCCGAGAGGGAAAGCCAGCCACCGCTGCGCGTGACCCTCCTGTCCGGGTGTGGCAGCTGTCACCAGCTTCTCTTTCTCCCCTCCTGGAGGCTGAGGCTCTGGCATGGGAAGTTCAGGGAGCGGAAATCGGGGCAATGGATGGTGGCTCTGGATGGGGAGGTGTCAGGGGACATCGCCAGGGAGCTGGACCCCAGCAACAAGCTGGCTGTTTCCTACGCGCACTGTGGACCTCGACACTGGGTCCTGGGGCGCTCAGTCCCCAGGTGGCCAAGCCCTGGGGCCCCGGCCCAGCTTTCTTTTCTGGGTTCCCGCTGAGGGAGGGAGGCAGACGTCAGCTGCCGCTGTTCCTGGGATGACCTTGTTGCTGGGATCAGGTGAGGCGGGGTCTGGTTCCAGCTTTACCTCCTTTCAGAAGTGTGGCTTTGGGGACCTTGGGGAGCCTGTGTGCCATCCACGCTGCCTGGAACCCTGGAGGGGCTTCGGGTGGGCACAGGGCTGACACACGAGCTCCTCGGGTTCGGGACACCCCATGCGGGGTGGATTCCCTGTGAGCAGCCTTGAAGCCGAAGTGGCTCCGACCTGCCGTGTGGACGTCATCACGGGGGGTGGGGCTCAGCCCCCTTCCATTCCCCCCTGCACGGTTCGGCCACTGCTGCTCCGCATCTTGGTGCGAAGGAGTGGGTGAGGCACGGATGAGTGAGCCCTGGGATTGCGTCGCTGGCCAGAGGCTGCTGCTTGGGGACAACTGGGAATCTGCTCCTGGCTTTTGTGGCATCTGCCTTGGTGGATCGGTGTGGGAACAGAGGCAGGACACAGAGAGGGAGAGAGGGACAGGAAGGGGGGAGCTGGACGTAGTGGCGCGCGCCTGTGATCCCAGCACTCTGGGAGGCTGAGGCAGGAGGGTCACAAGTTCAGCCCCAGCCTCAGCAGCTTAATGACTTAGGGGAGCCTGACTCTGAACAAAAAATTTAGAAAGGGCTGGGGTTGTAGCTCAGATGAAAGGCCCTGGGTTACACACACACGCCCTGGAGGAGGAGGAGGAGGAGGCGGCGGCGGAAGCCAGCGGGCTGTCCTGTCCTTCCTGGTGGGGATGGAGGAGCAGCGGGAGGTTCCAGGAAGGCATTCCCTGGAGGAACGAGAACCTGCCCCTGCCGACTTGGCTCCAGGGAGGCCGGGGGCGAGGGAAGGGAGCACCTTCCCCGGGGTGGGGCGACCTGCCCCCTGGTGCCGGTGACCTCCGCATGGCTGTGGCCGTCCCCCATGAGTCTTCTGCAAGGAGCCCCGCAGAAGGCCCGGACTGAAAATCAATACCCTAAAGCTGAAATCGATAGCGGCAGCTCCTGGTAATACTAATCGCCCCTGTTTATTGCCCTTTGCAGTTGGGGGGTTGCTGGGAGGGTGACGGAGGCCTGGGCGGGGGCTGCTGGGGAGCCAGGGCCCCCGCCATGGGCCCCCTCCAGCCTAGTTGCCAAGGAACTCTCCCTGAGGAGAGGAGCACCCACTAGCTCCCACCTCCCAGGACGCACCTGGGGCAGGGCAGGGCCTCCCGGGGGGTTATGGGCAGATAAGACCCCAGGTGCCTGCCTGCCCACCAGCGCCGTAGTGAGGGACGCAGAGCCCAGACGTCCACTGCTGGGACTGACAGGGCGCAGGGGGCAGCATCTGTGCTTGCAGGGAGGTTTTCTTTGGTACCAGGGATTGAACTCGAGGCCTTGCACTTGTGAGGCTGGTGGCGGAACCACTGAGCTACAGCCCCGGCCCTCGAGGGGAGGTTTTAAGGGCACAGCTGGATGCTGTTTATCAAACAGAATTAGATGCTTTCTGTTCTGTGTTGGCAATCTGGCAAACAGCCCAGGCTGAACCATGGAGGGGAAGGCAAGGTCCAGGACTGTTCTAGAGGGAAGGGAGAGAGAACTACTCAGGCGCCAGAGAGGAGCCGGTGCTGTCGGAGATCCTTTAATGTGAGTCCAAGCTTCCTGGCAGCCAGAGCAAGAGAGGAAAGTACACTGGGCCTTGCAGCCTTTGCCAGTAAAAGGAAGAGTGTGGGATCCGCCTGAGGACTGGTTTTCCTGAGGCGAAACAGGTTGATTAGTTAGATGTTTCCTTATGGAGGGGAGAGAAGAAGGCCTTCGGGGGCCTTTTCCTGCCGTGGGTCCTCACAGGAGCTCAGGCTTGGTGTTGCAGGGCGGTTGCTCCGAAGCACAGGGGCCTGCCTCGTCCACTGCTGCATGGGAGGGCACTGGGGGTGAAGGAGAGGGTGTGGTCGGGGCCCGGGTCCCCGGGTGGGTGTGGCGCTGCTGAGCCCTGTCCCACCTCCAGCATGGTGGCCTGGCCCTCCTGGCCTGGCTTGGCCCTGGCTGTGGCTGGCTTGGTGCTCCTGAGGGCCGGGTCCTTGTCCCCGTGTCCCTCAGCCAGTCGCCTCGGGGCTGCCCCCCTGCCCGGGGACCAGGTGTGCGCAAACAGACCCAGGACAAGCAGAGAGGAGATAAGGCCTGGCCAGTGTGGCCAAAGGTGACCACTCACCCACACACGCTGCTCCCGCCTGGTTATTTACTGTCCCCAAACTCAGAACAGTGAGGTCCCCGAATGCATGATTGGCCCCTTGCCCAGCGGTGGCCTGGGCGGGACCTGGGACAGGTCTCCCGCCTGCTTCACACCCTCAGGTGGAGAGAGGGGCTTCTGGCAGAGGCCTCACACCCCCACCCTGGGACAGAGGAAGAACCCAGATGTTGGGCACGTTCCAGACCTCAGCTCCTTCCCACCCGCCGGCCCCTCCCTCGGTACGGGACACCGAGCCAGCGCCAGCCCCACCACCCGGGAGCCCACAGCCCTCACTCAGGTGCAGCAGGGACAGAGGCTGGGAGCAGCCGAGACAGTGGGTGCCGGGCGCCCCCCGAGCCAGCTCTGACCAGCCATGATGACACCAGGGGATGCCCAGCAGCTTCCAGAGCGGGGCAGGGGTGGGCAGGCCATGCTGTCCCGACGGTGCCTGAGGTTCAGGCCATGCCACTTCCTGTCCTCGAGCTGGGGAGGACCAGCCCTGCAGGAGTCCAGTCTGCTTCCTTGCTGCCTCTTGCAGAGCCTGGAAGCCCAGAGCCAGGCATGGGGGGCACACGTGGGGACTGCCCATTCCACCAGCCTCCGCCGACGCCCTGGCGGCTCCTGGTCACACTCCATGGACACCCTGCCCTTGACCCTGACTCCCAGAGAGGCCTCTGCCTGGGACCAAGAGGCCAGCGAGTGACCCTGGGCAAGGGTCAGGGCTCACACGCCCTGAGACGTCTTCAGTATCCTTGGACGCCAGGGCGTGTGGCTGGCTGGGGCCTAGGCAGACAGGGACACTTCAGGGACCCACAGCGAGCTGGGCCAAGTTCCCGGCAGCCCTGCAGGGCCAGCGGGCCGCGGGGTGCCTTCCTGTGGGGCTGGGCAGACACGGACCGTCCAGCCTCTGTCCTCTCCTGTGGCCTCAGTCACGGCCTTGCCGCTCCCGCCTGCCCAGAGTCCCCAGAGGAGAGGGAGGCTGGGGTGAGTGGAGGACCAGCCCTGCAGGGCAGCAGAGTCTGCTTCATCTCTCCAGTGACGGGGAGCTCACCGCCCCCAGGGTAGAGGGAGCCGGGCCCTGCACTGAGGCCGAATCCGCCTCTGTCCCCTTCCATCGCCCTTGATCCTGGTTCTCCCCGACACACTCTCCAGGGGCCACTGGGTGCCCTTTTCCGCAGGGCCACACTCAGGCCTCAGGGGGTGGGCGAGGGAGTGTGGGAGGCACTGGGGGACCACCCTGCACCCGGGGCGCTGGGAGGTGGCCTCCCAGAGCGGAGGATGCAGGCTGGCCGGGCTGGCAGGCATGGGGCACCAGACTGCCACGCAGCCCCGCTTGGCCTCCTGTGTCTGGGCCGCAGAGGAGGCCAGTGTGGGGCTGGGGAGCTGGGGCCCCGGATGTGGACAATGCCGTGCCTGGGCCCTCGGCTCCCTCATGGTGCCCCAGCAGGGTGAGTGTGCCCCGTTCTGCCCGGGTCTGCCTGGCGGGGCCCGGCCTGGGAAAGGCAGCTGTGGCTTGGTGCTGAGATCCTGGGCAGGAAGCATGCACAGTGAGTGCCACCCTGGGGGACTGGATACACAGGGTGGGGACCCAGTGGGTCTGCGTCCTCAGGTGCCCAGGCCAGACCCCTGGCTGCAGCCCTGGTCTCACCGGTGGCAGCTCTGTACCCAGCAGAGGGGCTGGGCAGGCACTCGGCCTCCCGCGTGGGACAGTCCCACCAGGAAACGCCCCACACCGCTGGCTGGGCAGGGCTGGGCTGGGACCTTCCCATGGGTGCCTGGGTCCCCGGCCTGACGACCTGCAGCAGGCCCTTCCCAGGAAGGTGGAGCTCAGTCCCATCCCGTGGGGGACCCAGAGAGCAGAAGGCCTGTGTGCAGGGCCTAGGAGCGTGCAGGGCGCTGCCTTCCTCACACACACCCACCAAGGTGAGGAGACAGTCCAGCCCACAGCCCCGGGGCGCAGGCCATGAGGTCAGCCTGGCTGCCATCCCCCAGCATGCAGCGGTCCGCACTGGTGCTGTGAGGCTCAGCAGGGGGCCCTGCTGGATGGGCCCCGCACTGTGGAGGGCTGTGGCCCACCAGGTGGGATGGTGGGGCCAACAAAGTCTTAAGAGCTGCTGCTTTGTTGTCTGCGTCTACCCTCACAGGGGTGATGGGTGGGTGGGGGGCTGTGTCCTCTGCTCAGTCTAGATCAGAACTGTAGACTCTTACAGCAGCCCCTGAGCAGTGCGGGTGGGAACGGCCTGCCCATGTCCCTGCCTGGGCTCCAGAATCCTCAGTGCAAGTTTTGAAGCCAAGCAGAGAGGAGCGAGGGGCTGCGAGAGAGCTCTCCCTCCCCTGTTCAGTGAGGAAGATGCCCGGCCACACACGTGCACACACAGGTGTGCAGTGCACAAGTACAACTTGCTTACATGCATGTGCATGCTAACAGCCACACCTACATGCACACATGCCCACACACATGGGTGCACACGAGCTCACTCACCTGCACACACAACACCACGCTAACACAATGTGTTCACATGTGCACACAGATGCACAGTATGAGGTAGGCTTACAAAAACACGATGCTGCGTCCTCACCCACCTCCTTCACTGGATCTGGCACCGTGTGACATCTGGCTCCTCCCCAAAGTCCAAATGACTGTGAGAGGTCAACATCTTTTAATCCGTTCAGGACACTGAGGCGGCCAGGACAGCACAACTAAAGACCCTCAGGAAAGAGGATGCCAGAGCTGGTGCAGGAAGGGGCGAGGATGGTGGGAACAGTGAGCTCAGAGCCAGGGCAGGATTTTGAAGGGATTCTTGCAATGCGTCTTTCACTGTAATAAACTCTTTATTTAAACACTACTGTATTTTTCGATCACACCTCCCCACTAACACTCACACCTACACCCCTCAGTGGTCTCAACCCCTCAGGCTTAAGACCTGAAGGCTGGGTGGGGTCTGGGTGAGCGTAGTCAGTACTTAGACAAACACCAGGGTTCTGCTGCTGGAACGCTCTGAGTCAGGTGAGCCCAGCCTTCAGGAAATTGGTGCAGACCAGACAGGCAGATGCCTGTGGCCAGGGGAGGGGTCCCCACGTGTGGCCAGCTTTGCATCTTCCTAGGTACGGCCACCATCCCCTCTGCCCCGTGCCTCCTCCCTCGGCCTGGTACCTTTCCGGTCCTTGGATGTCTGTGCACAGGTGTCAGGACAGACTGACTCGCTCTTCCTGGCAGTGAGGTCTTGGCTGGAAGTGAGGCCCCCATAGTGGAGACCCCTTGGCAGGACGTTGGGATGCCCGGCCACAGTGTATGTGGGGTGCAGTCGGGGCAGGACCGCGGCAGGGTGCCCAGGGTCCCTCCGCTTCCTGCCTCCGGGCTGTGTGCCCACCCTGGGGAGTCCTGGCTGGGCAATGGATCTCGGGATTTGTGCTCCACTGGGTGGGGGCTTTCAGATCTGGCCCAGCAATCGGGGAGGCTGAGGCAGGAGGATCGAAAGTGGGAGCCTGGGCTTGCACGGGGTGGGGGGGCTTTTGTGTCACTTCAGGGTGGTCGCATTCTGTCCCCTTTCTTGCTGGACTACGGTTACACAGAGCTTTGCTTGGAACGGTTACTTACCGCCAGTGCGTGTGCTGTGTATTTGTTAGACTTTGATTGAAGAGCGAAGGGTGACATTTTTATTTTATTTGCCCCTTTTTTCAGTGCTACAGAGTGAGCCCAGGACCTTTGCACTGAAGTACATCCCCCGCCCTTTAAAATTTTTTTTGTTTTGAGACAGGGTGTCACTAAGTCAGTAAGTTGGCCAGAATGGAGTCAAACTTTCCACCCTCCTGCCTCAGCCTCCCAGAGTCCTGGGGTCACAGGTGTGCACCGCCACGCCCAGCTGAGGGTTACATTTGAAAGAGCAGGGCTTCCCCAGGAGTCCTCGTGACCTTGAGACCCAGCTGCCTCTCGGTCTGAGGCGGAGGTTTCTCTTGGGGTCGTGGGTCTGAGCAGGACCTGCCCCCTCTCCCTGTGACCCTGGAGCTGCTCATCAAGGCCATGTGCCTCCTCCTCGGGCTGGCAGAATCCTCTGCTGGGGACAGGAGAGGGTGCAGCTGGGCTCAAGGGGATGGCATGAGCTGCCAGGGTAGGCAGCTGCGGGTGCACGGGTTTCCTGAGGTCCCCACGCGCACACTGTGGGGAAGAGTCAACAACCCCATGGGCAGGCTCTGCAGCATGCAGCTCAGGTGGGCCAAGGTCTACAGGCTGCCACACGTGCACGAGCATGTGTGTGTGCGCGTGCCTGTGTGTGTGCACGTGTGTGCGCCCATGCCCAGCTCAACAATGCCCACTGTCGTCTCAGAGGAAGTGGGGCTGCGCTCCGGAGGGAGGACACGTTTTTGAATTTCAATGGGCTGCCTTGACAATGTCCGTCTAATTAGTGTGTTTAGAAGGGGAAATGAAGGAAAATTATAACTCATCTTGAAAATGGGCTGTACGTGCTCAGCTCTTCTTGTGGATTCTGGGGGAGCGGCCCAGGTCCATGCAGCCGGAGCCCGAGGTGCCCAGGCCGGGGGTGGAGTCCCATCCCGCACTGGGCCAGGCCCAGGGTATGGGGGCAGTGGGAGGGCGCCCTCCCCTCGTGGAGCCACACTGGGATGTCCAGGGACGGACAGCACAGCCAGTGGGAGGGGAACAGGGGCCTGCTTGGAACCTGGGCTTCAGCTCTGGTTCTGTCGCAGTGTGGGAGAACTTGCTGAGACCCAGTTTCTGGGTTTATAAAATTTGCAGAATGGTGGTGATAGTGGGAAAGGACTTTTTCGAAGCTCGGGTCTTGGCGGAGTGTGGTCCAGGTCCAGGGAGGGGCCCAGGAAAGCCAACTTTCTGCCCAAGTGCAAGATCCTCGGCCCTACCCCTTGGCCCTGCGGCCTGGGCCTCTCCTCTCAGCAAACCCTTCCGACTCAGGGCTGCGCTGAACCTGAAGGCCCTGCCCCTCTGCTGCAAAGTGCCCAACCCAGCAGCTCCAGGAGGAGGCTGGGGCAGAAACCCCACCATTCCCCGCCCCCAGTGGCCGTTACAGCCCCGCCCCCTGCACCCTGGCCAGGTGCCCCCTGAAGGCTGCCAGGCCCATGGTGCCCAGCCTGAGCTGGGTCCCCCACCCACTACCCTCTCTGCTCCCCTGGCCCCGGCCTGCATGCCAAGGGCTGACAGCCACAGTGGCCAGCCCGCTCAGGAGGGCAGCTTGTGTGGGGCAGGGCGGGGCCGGGCAGGAGGGCGCAGGAGCTCGGTCACCGGAAGAGCAGGGGTGTGGGGCTGTTCTGGGGTGCGTGGGGAACCCCTGGACAGCCTCAGTGTCTGAAGAAGCATGCCCACCATCACATGAGGGCCAAGGATGTCTTCTGGCATCCGGGAACTGGCCACCCTGTTCAGAGGAGGGGAAACTGAGGCCCAGCAAGGGGGCCCAAGGAGGTTCAGCCCCTGGATGCAGGGCATGGAAGCCCCTTCCCTGCCCCGCCCTGGGGCACAGGGCACAGGCCTCCTGCGGAGCTGGGACCGGAGCTGCTTGCCCAGTGTGCACTCCCCTCCACCCGGCCCTCTGTGCCCACAGCAGTCCCACCCCATGCTGGCTCTGCCGAGGCTGTGTGCCCACGGGGCCGTGCAGCTGCCTGAGTGCTGGCTTCCCCGGCTCATTGTTGGCCACCGGGGAGGGTTCCAGCTCTCTGCCACGTGAATAGGGCTGCTATATTCATCTTGGCACGGGGCTCTCCCCCTCAGTACGTTCTTTCCCCTTGCGAGGGTTTGGCGCTTTTCCGGGCACGTTCATCCATGTACGCCGCCCTCCGGGAGCTGGCAGGAGGAGGAGCTGGCACCCGCCCAGGGGGCCCTGGCCTCGCCCCTGCTCTGAGACGAGTCTCCTGCGCCTCGTCCAATGCGTGCACCCAGCTCGCTCTGTGCCCCCACACAAGTGGCTTCCATGAGAAGAGATCACATCGCTTCCCCATTGCTCAGATGGGGAAGTCGAGGCCTAGGGGCTTCAGCAGTGACTTGAAGGTGGCCAGAGGGAGGTGATTTGGACCAGGCTGGCCTGACTGGAACAAGGGCTCAGCATTCTACAGCCACGGCCCAGGGTGGTATGCCCAGTGGTGTGGAGCTCCCCAGGGCTCCCCTTCTGTCCTGTGGACCTCAGCTGGGGCAGGATGGGTGGGTGGACCAATAGGGGTGGACAGGTGGATGGACAGATGGACGGTGGGTAGGACACGTTGCAACAGTCCCGGGAAGTGGAACAACACCCTCCTCAGGCGGCCCTGGGGAGGGAGTGTGGTGCCTGGCAGGATGGAGGGCTCTGGGCATGGAGTGGCCCCTCGCTGCCAGGCCCGTCCTCACCTGCGGTGACCACAGTCATCAGCCAGGGCCCTCTCCCACCCACCTGGCTCCTGGGGGTCCCTGGGCAGGGGTTGCAGGCAGCCCGTGGTACAGGTCACCCCAGAAGCAGATGTTACCCAGCCTGCCTGTGCTCAGGAAGGACGGTCCCGGAGATGGGGTTTCTGTGCCCCTCAGCCTGCCCCACTCACAGGACAGACCCCAAGGGCCCGGGCTGCTGCTGCACCCCGAACGGCCCTGCCCCACATGGGCATCATGTGGGGCTCCTGGGGCAGCAGAGGGGCTGCGACCCGGTGGGGCTGGGGAGGGAATCTGCCCACGCCTGGAGGCAGTGGTCTGCAGCTGGCTCCAGAGAGGAGCATGCCCCAGGCCCCTCCACCGGGGCGCGAGTCCCCACCACAGCAGCCAAGCGTCATCCCGTGGGCCTTGCGGCCCTGCAGACCCCCGAGTTTCCCAGACGTTCCGGGAGGCGCTGTGCTGCCTGCTCCTGGGGCGGCCACCGATCGGCACTCGGTGCTTGGACTTGGGTTTCCTCTGCTAGCCCGGGTGGCCTGAGTGTGTGCACGTGTTTGCGTGCGTGCGTGCGTGTGTGTGCACACTTGCACCCTCACCTCAACTCAGATTCTCCCCAAGGTGGGCCCCGGTGAAAGCGTTCTTAGATCCTCACATCCACCCCAGAGAAGAAGCCCCAATAATGCCGCCTGCTTGCTGTCTTCATCCTGTGCCTTTTATTTACAGTTTAAAAGGTGTCATATTGCTAAAGGAAGTTATGAGAAATCCTATGTATAGTCCCACGACCCAAAATATGGATTTGTTCATTATCTCCCCAGTGGTCCGGTATCTGGCTCCTGACCCTGGCAGCGCCAGCTGTGGAGCCACCATGCAGCCTGAGGTCTGTCACTGTCCCCTGAGGCTCAGTCCCAGCTCTGTTCTGGCGCTGTGTGACTCTGGGCGGGTGCTCTGCCTCTCTGGACCTCCTTTCCACCCTTGTGGACGCTGGTAAAAGACGCCTGGCCCTGGCGTTGTCGGGAGAATCCCGGAGTGCTCTGCTCTTCACCACAGTGCGAGACGAGAGCAGCCCGAGCCCTTGCAGAGTCAGCGTGGGACAGGACCGGGCTGCTGCTCAGTGGTCCCTGGCTCCCGGGAGGGTGCAGCAGTGCGGGCGTGGGTGTGGGCAGGACTCACCACAGACACCTCTGCATGGGGCCCACTGCCCACGCTGCCTGCACCACCTCTGCCTGCCAAGTCGGCCACGTGAGGCCTGTGGCTCCCACCTGAGAGTCCGCAGACCCGTTTTAGCAAAAGTGGAAGCTGCAGAGAAGCAGGAAGTTGTAACACCTCCCACCCTGGCCTGTCCCTCCCTGCTACTCTGCGGGCAGAGTGAAGGCCGAGCCGCCTCTGTCCCTAAGATGAAACTGGCCCCGGAGCTGGCACGGAGGCCAGGTGCAGTGGGGGAGCACAGGGGTGACCCAGGGCCCCTCTGGGTCCCCACGGTGGGACCATTGCCTCGGTACCCGAGGACAAGTGCAGGCTCTGCTGCAGCGTGACAGGTCCCTCATGTGTCCCGGGTGGCCGCAGACCCCAGACATGAGACCGCGGAGGGGTGGGCTGTGTCTCGGTCTCCACATTTGTATGTGGGGGCTGTGGGCGGACACACCTGAGGACCCTGGGAGTTAACATGGGGAAGACTCCGCCGGAGCCAGGGCAGGGGCAGGGTGCTGGCTGCTGTGTCCCCTGTGTAGCTGAGAACACGCTGGTGCCAGCCCAGGCCCAGGCCCTGGGCGTCCCCTCCCTGAGGCAGTGTGGTCAGTGGAACTCTGGGTTCCGGGGGCGTGACGTAAATCATCCCCATGTGTCAGCAGCTCACTGTGAGCCGCTCACTCTGGCTGCCCTGCCTGCTGCCGCCTGTCCTGCTGCCTCCCCCGGGGCTGTCCTCCCTGCTCTGTTAGCAGCCGTTGGCCTCGGCTGTCTTCTCGGTGACCATTCCTCAGAAAAATGACTTCATTATCACCCTCAGCAGCATGGTGTGGGGGAGGGATGCTTATAGCTGGGCTGGGGCAGGCGGGGTGGACGTCACCCCCAGGCTCAGGGTGGCAGGAAGGCTCAGAGCCGGGACAGGCAGGGACCCCACCCGTGCAGGCCTGAGGGAGACAGATCTGAGGGCTTCGGGGACTGGAGGGAAATATGACATTATGATAACAAATCACTCAGCTGATTGGAATTTAATTACGTCTCTTTTATCTTGGTGACAGCCGAGCACCTGGGATTGGGGACTGGCCAAGGAGCTGGGCTGCTCTTCGGGGTGGGGAGGCCCCAGGGGATCAGAGCAGGAGCCCTGGCTGCCCCTGCCCCGGAAGGCATGCCTCGCTCCCCTGCTCTGCAGCCACTGGGGAGCCATGCCGAGGCTGCTGCTGCAGGAGAGAGTGTGCCCAGGCTTTGGCCCAGGTCCCACCCCACATCAGACACAGCTGAGAGGTGGACGAGGTCACGTTGGGGCCCTGGAACAAAGCTGACGACCACCAAGTCCTGTTCGGAGAGCAGCACCTTAACTGTCACCTCCCCCTGAGGACAGGCATATCTGGGTTTCCTGGGATTGTGTGGAGTTTTGTCCCGGAGCCCATGAGACCCTGCTGTCCCGGTGGGGCTCCAGCTGGCCTGGTCCCGCCCTGCCAGCACCCCACGTGGGGTCAGGGTGGCCCCCACCTGTCCTGTAGACCGCAGGCGGTGCCTGGCATGCGTCCCTCCGCCCCGCTGTGATGGCTTTGGTTTGGGGACCCGGTGGGGCAGGGGCTCCCTGTCCACCTGGCTCCTGGCAGGGTTGATGTAATTCCGCGGGGGGGCGGCAGGTGCAGGCACCTGAGCCTATGCACACGCATGGCCCGGGTGGTTCCCGTGTGTGTTCAGGATCAGGCAGGACTGTGGGCCACATGGGGACCCAGGCCTGTCCTTAGCCCTGCCCGGTCCTGCCACTGGAGGATGGGAAAGCAGCAGGGCAGTGTCCCCTGCCTGGGGGATGGGGGAGCCCGAACAGGGCCTCCAGGCAGAGTCCTCGAACCTGGGCCACTGTCAGGATGTGAGTGGGGATGAATGGGTCCGGCTTCTCCAGGAAGCAGGACCGGGAAACAGGCGCAGAGCGGTCCCTAAGGAACTGGCTCCTGAGACAGGAGCTGCTGTGGCCACGCTGGAGACCAGAGAGGCTGAGGCGAGAACCAGGGCTCCCACGCTCGAGCCCAGTCTACAGTGGGCCGAGGGGGGACGGTGCCCCACCCTGTTACTCGCCCTGGGCCACACGCTCTGCACCTTGGCTCTCCCTGGCTGGGAGGGGCTGCTCCCCGGCCGCCCCTGGGCCACCAACTACAGCTCCATCTGCGGACGGCCAGCAAATCTTCACGTGTGGTGGGGAGAGACCGTGTTTGGGCCCTGTAGATCCGCCGCCCACAGGGGCACAGTCGTGGGATCAGCGCAAAGTCATGGTGAATGCAAGGTGAAGCGCGGCCTGGGGCTGACTCTCTCCTGGCTGCAGCCCAAGCGGTTCATCTTCCTGTCCCCAGCTGTGAGCAGACGACAGTGCAGTGGGATCCGCAGCTGCAAAGGTCCCCGACCTCCTGGAGGCGGGGGCCAGGAGAGGAGCGGAGAGCGGTTCATGCCACAGTCAGGTGGATACCGAGCCGGGCAACCTCTGGAACCCGAGCCCTGCTGGAAACGGAGCTTCCGGATGCTTCTCCCGGTTGGCTTTCAGGACACCCGATCCCGAGGGCCCAAGCCCTGCAGGCAGAGCAGGGCACCCAGGGGTGAGACGCCCGCTGCCAGAGCCTCAGGGTGCCCAGCTGTGGACAAGGCCACCCCGAGTCAGCGGCTTAGATCTTGCTCGAAGCCCCAGATGGGGACCCGCTGCGGGGGACGGTTCAGCTCGTCCACTGCTAAGGCTCCCCTCCCCCAGATACCCCGGGAACAGCGGCTGACGGGAAACCCGGGTGTCCCAGGTACATGCACTCGAGGTCCTCACTCACAGGCCCACCCCCAGGAGGTCCTCTCGGTGGGACGAGGGCCCCGCCCCAGGCCTAGCTCCCTGTTCCTGATGAGAAAGAGGGAGCGGGCAGGAGCTTCCTCTGCCCGTCGGGTGTCCCTGTGGAGCCCTATGGGCCCCGGAACCCCTCTGACTTGAGCTCACGGCGTAGCCCAGGCAGCCTGCTGAGAACGTGACACTGCCCCCAGGCCCCCGCAGGCCCAGCAGGAGCCAGACCCCCAAGGTGGGAGGGGGGAGGGGGGCTGGGGTCCTTGTCTCCTCTGCATGCCCACTGGCCTTCAGGGCGCCTTCCGCTTGTCCTCCCTAGACCGTGCCTCCCTCTAACCCCTTCTGTGGCTCCCTAGTGCCCTTAGACAAAACCCAGACCCAGCGCTGTGCCTGCCCGGGCCCGAGCAGCTCGCCTGTGCCCAGTCCCGTACCCAACAGCCGGAACAGCCACCCGCTGCCCACGATGACCTTGGCACTGGCTGGGCCTCCCTGCCTATCTCCCGGCCACCTCCGCTGGTCCTCCAGGCCCTTCCCCTCCTCCGCAGGCCTTTACTGCACCGCAGCCTGGCAGTCCCCTCTGCCCCGAGCCCCGTCCTGACCGCCGGCCTCGGGGAGTCTGTGTCCAAGCCTACGCAGGCCGCTTTGTGCACCCTCTTCACCCGCCTGCCCCACCTGCTCCCGGTGCTGCCAGGTGCCCAGGCCCATCCTGGCCCCTCTTGGTTCCAGCCCTCTGTCTCCACGGGTACAGGAAGTGGGGATGTGGGCTCGGCACAGCGGCGGCGTCAAGCATGGAGTCCAGCAAAGCTTCGTCCCGGCTGGTGGGGGCCCTGAACATCAGGAAAATGGGCGTGGAGCAGTCAGGTCTCAGGGGCTCCTGCCTCCTGCTCGGTGAAGCACGTGCTTGTCAACATCTGAGGGGCAGAGGATTTTCCCTGGGAGTCAGCTCATGAATTAAACTTAACTCAGATGGGAATGCAAGTGAGGCCTGCCTTGGAACCCCAGCACCCTGACAGGCTGAGACAGGAAGGTCTCAGGTTCAAGCCCAGCCTGGGCAACTTAGTGACTTAGTGAGAGTCTGTCTCAAAATGAAAAATCAAAAAGGACCAGAGATGTAGCTCAGTGAAAAGGCCCTGGATTTAATCCCCAGAACCACACACACACACACACACACACACACACACACACACACACACACACACGCATGAATACAGTCACAAATGAATGCAACATTGAGGTTTCCCTTGACCAGAGGGCTGTTCCAAAGTACCTCTGGCTGGTTCCCCCTTCCTGGGGGGTGCGCAGTTCTATTCACAGTAGCCAAGAGATGAAAGCAGCTCACATGGCTCCTGATGGATGGACAACATGAGGGTGGTGGAATAGTACACAGACCTGAAGAAGGAGTTTGTTCTGATCCACCTACCATGCAGAAAGCTTCGTACCAGGTGATTCCATTTACACAAGGTGCCCAGAGCAGGCAAATCCATGGAAACAAAGGAGACAAATGGGTTACAGGGACTGGGGAGGGGAGGACAGAGTGGCCGTATGGAGCTTGCTTCTGGGGTGATGAATCGAATCTGGCACAATTCTGGAAATACACTGAAAACCCCTGAATCGCACACTTGGAAATGGTGAATTTTCTCACGTGTGAATCACATCTCAGTTCTAGGGAAGACCCCAGGGAGGCCGTGGTGGGCAATTTGGTGTACACGCCCCTGGGCTGGGGGTGCCCACATAGCTGGGGGGAAGCCTGTTTCCGGGGGTCTGGGTGTCCTGGGAGGAGACGCCCTGAGAAGCCCCCTGCCCGTTGGGTGGGCAGCACTCGATCTCTCAAGACCTGAACAGCACAAAAAGGCGGAGGAAGGGTGCTGTGGTTTGGGTCTGTTTGTCCCCACAGGTGCTGGAAACTTGGTTGCTCTCCTCCTCGCTCCTTTCCTTTTTTGCAGCCCGAGGGTCCTGACCCCAGGCCTTATGCACAGCTAGGCAAGTGCTCTGCCACTGAGCTGCACCCCCAGCTTATTTTGATATAAGATCTTGCTACATTGCCCAGGCTGGGCTGGGACTAGTGATCCTCCCGCCTCAGCCTCCTGGATGCTGGGATTATAAGTGTGTACCACCTCCGCCAGTTTCCTCTTTAGTTAAGACCCAGGTGGTCTCAGGTGTTTAGTTTTGGCAACAGGAAATGGACTAAGATGCGTGAGGAGCTTGCTCTCTCTTCTTGGGCTGGGAGGGACACTTCTGCTGGGGATGTCCGTTCTCCCAGTCTTTTGTCCTGGACCCGGGTGGAAGGGCATGGCCAGCTGCCCCAGTGTCCTTCCTGCAGATAGATCAACCTCTTCCTGGTGGCTGAGCTGTCCCCACGGCATCCTGGGCCCCAGCTTGAGCAGTCCACAGCTGAGGCGAGTGGGTGTTACTTCCTGCTTCCTCTCCCGGAAGTCGCCCGCTGGCAGCTGCATCACATACCTGTCCCAGGGCTCAGGTAGCCACCCCATCCCCTTGCCCGCCTGTTGATCCTGGTGGGGTAACTGCCAGCCCGGGGTGACGCCCTGCGGTCCCCCCACTCCACCTCCCTGCTGGAGGAGGCCAGACACTCCCTGCTCCCTTCACCGTGTGCACAGCAAGATGGAGAACAAATGTCCACAAGTCCTGAGCTTAGGGGAGATTCGCGGACACCCCAGGGAGACGCTGAAGGGCAAAGCTGGTCAAGGACTCGGGAAGACAGGGGCCAGCCCCCTGCCTCAGTGGGCTGCAGGGTGACAGGGGGGTCATCACCCTGGACCGTGGGTCCTCGGCCAGGCATCTTTCTAAGGAGATGGCCGGGGAAGGGTGCCACAGAGTGCTCTGATCTGGGGCTGGGTGGCTCCCCGATACAGACCTGCCGGCTGGACCCCCAGGGGACCCTCCCAAGGATAGTTTAAGACTAAGGAGACAGGAACACCTGCATAAGTCAAATACTGATTTGGAAAATAATTTATTAGATTAATAATTTGATTGGAAAATCACGTTGACACTTAGCTAATTAAATAATTAGATTAAATTAATAATTGAATTGAAAATGGAATAAAATGATAAATATGGTATGATCCCAACCTGTGACAAGTACATAGAGTTATTTATTGACAGAAGGAAGGGACTAAAAGGAAATTAAAGTATTAAGGGCTATTTCTTCATGATGAGATTATTGGTATTTTTCCTTTGTGTCTTCTTCATCTTTCTATGTTGTCTGGACTTTTTCAAAGGAATTACATGTTTTGATTCAGGAGGAAATGACTTAAAGATTTACCATGGTGGTTGACCTTGATCATCAGCCTTGGCTTAAGAGACATTAGGAGATTAGTAAAGTGCACTTCTCGAGGAATCTGGGTGGTCCGGGTTTGACTTGGGGCCTGTATCTAGTCCTTTACCCTTCGTGTCCTCGTCACCATTCCCTTCTGCACGCCTCTTCGCCATGATGTTCCTGCCTTGGGGCCAGCTGACCATGGACTGAACCCTCTGACACCGTGAGCCAAAATAACCCTTTCCTCCTTTAAGTTGTGGGTGTTAGGTATTGTAGCCAGTGAGAAGACGGCTCTCTTGGGCTCACATTCCAACCACTTTTCTCCTGGATTCTCTTTGCAGGAGTTGCCCAGCCCTGGTCAAGGAGAGGATCAAGGAGAGGCTGTCTCTGGCCAGGGTCTTACTCTTCTTGGACCAAGTGGTATGTATCTGGCTGGGGAGACAGTGGGGACCCTTGCTAGTCCACAGCAAATGTACATCACCAAGCACTGGAGGTCATGGATCCTTCCTGGACGGAAAAAGTGACCAGGAGCTGGATCAAAATGAAAGGATTCAGCCAGAGCCACCAAGGACGGCCGGGTCCTGAGGTCAGCAATGGTGACATAAAGTCTGCAGTTGTGATTGGGAGGGTTTCAGCTCGGGATGTGAAGGACAAAGCCTAGAGACCCAGTGGGCAAGGATGGGTGTGCACAGACAGGGACGTGGGGCCTCTGATGAGGCTGGAGCCTGGTCCCCCTCTGTGGGACCTCTCCAGGGCCCGAGGCCCAGCCCTGTGCTCCTGAACTTGTACTCTTTCTCTGAGGAGGTGCTGACTGCAGATGCCTCCTGCCGTCCCAGACCCAGGTCTGCCCTGAGGTAGATCCTGTGCAGGGGGTGGGGGGCTGGCCACGCCCCATCAGATGCCCTGGGGGACGTTTGCGCTGTTGGCCCCACACCTCTGTATCTATCCTCAGGAGCCCTTTCCGCCAGACATGGCACCTGCATGAGCCCACCTTTTCTTCCACATACAAGACCTCCCCATACCTGCAGCAGATTAGTCTGTGTACTGCTTGCCATATGCTGAAACCGAAGTCCTAATGCAGCCTCTTTAGATGCTTTGCCTACTCGTGATGTCTAGCTCAAGTGGAGCAGTCTGAGTGGGTGATGCCGAGAGCTGCTGGCATCAGAGGTCGCTGGTGCTGGGGAGGGGCCAGCAGCCAGGCTGTGATGAAGCTGGTGGGCAGCAGAGAACGACAGAGGATGGCCAGAAGCCGCCATCTGTGCTGTGGGGGCAGCGGGGAGGAGGGCTGCTCACATGGAGCTGGGAGTATGGGGCTGTTACAGCAAGGCTTTGCCTGTTTGAGGTTCCAGCGGAATTGAGCAAAAGAACCCTCAGCCCCTTGGTGACACCTTCCCCACGGGGCCTCCAGGTGCCCGCTGGGACTTGGTACCACTCTCTGCACCCCCACCCATGCTCGGCGTGGGGTGAGTCTGAATGGCTAGAACACTGTCTCCAGGGCAGGGCAGGTCTGCCGTGGTCACACTGGTGCCCCCACCTTTAGGCACTGAGCTTGGCATTTAGGGAATGCTCCTTGGTATTGTTTCTAAATGCACAAGGAGGAGGGCTGGGGATTTAGCTCAGTGGTTCCGGTGCCTGCCTCACAAGTGCAAGGTCCCAATCCCCGGTACCAAAAAAAAAAAAATACACAAGGAGGAAAGAAAGTCAGATCCACCTGCATCGACCAGTCAGGTCCCTCTCTCTTGTAGGGCTTGGGAGCTGTAGGAGTCCAGGAAGTTCTGTGCCTCCTGCCACAGGACGTTCTGGTCCTCCGGCCCCTCTTCTGCCGTGCTCTGTGCCCTGCAGGGAGACCATGTCCATGCCGCCTCTCTCCTCCCTGTCCCCAGGTGGGCCCTTTCCCTGATCCCCCCAGGGTCCCCTCTTTCCACTGGGGGCACCTGGCCAAGGCTCGCTCAGAGCGGCTGGCCACCTCCAGCTGGGCGGAGGGCATCTGGCTTCAGCTTGTGTCCTCTCCTTCACGTCCCCCACTGTCTCCAACCCCCAGCCTCCAAGATCTCATCTCCCATCGCCCCCCGGCCACCCCGCCAGGCGGACCCCACCTCTCTACTTCTGACCAGTCACTGTTGGTGAGACCCCATTAAAAGTTGGAAATACATTTTCTTCCTGCCGATTGCTTTCCTTTTCATTTAGCAAACATTGATTTCCCCCCTGCAGATGGAATAGAAATGAAATCACACTCGTCCCTGAGGTGATTTAGTTTCCAGAGCCTGAGGCAGTGGGCAGCGCCTGGCTGTTAGTGTCACCTCATCCAAGGGTCATTTCATGACCTCAGACAGCCGTTTAGTCTGTCTTATCTGCCATGTGCTTCCCAGCTGGAAAAGGAGAACCTGGCACCCCTGGTCTGAGGAGAAGGAGGCTCTCTGCTGGCAGAGCCACCTCCCTGCGCGCATGCCTGATAAAAACCCCTGTGAGGAAGCCCAGTTCAAGGCTGCATCAGCACCCGCACCGTGAAGGGGCAGTTACCCACTGACCTGCGGGTGGAGACCGCACCGCCAGCCCCTTTCTGCATCCCCTTCCCGTGTACTCCCTAAGCTTGGTCAGCTGTACAGAAGCAGAGAGGACGATGGAAACAGGACACGGGCCCTCCAGGTACCCCACCCGGCCTGTCCGTGCCTCGGCTTCCCTGATTCTTATTTGGGACAAATGGCCTCCCTCAGAAGCTCATGGTGCGGAGCACCCCAGCAGAGCAGGGAGAACCCTGGGGAAGGTGTGGTGTGCGTGGGCTCGAGGCCAGGGCCCGTCGCTTCTCTCGGGGGCAGCGTGGGCTGATGCTCTGTGCCTCGGGGTCTTCATCGATTCCTGGCACACAAACACTGGGCCGGTCCTCCCCGGGAGGCTGGGTGTCATCTTGGTGATGGCGACATTGCTAGGGATGGCAATGGTGAGGAAGCCGGAGGTGCTGATAGCATCATGGCGGCGTGAAGACGGCGTGAAGATGTGTGAACACTGTGTGCAGACGGCGTGAAGACGGCGTGAACACTGTGTATGGACCGTGTGAAGGCGGCGGGCATAGTGTGGATGGTGACGGTGGAGGCGCCGATGGCAGTGGCTGTTTGCAATGGCGATGTGAAGTTGGGGCTGACGGTGATTCCACAGTGGTGACGGCGAAGATGGCAATGAGGCAGTGACGGGAGGACTAGGGTGATGTTAATTGGCATGGCTCGTCGCTAGCTGTCCCCACAGCCTCATGCAGGCATGGCGGGGGCTTTGCAGAGCTGGCTGGATCTAGAGTGTGATGCTGGGATCCAGGGTGTGTGGTCACGCAATCAGTCCACTGACCGGTTTGGCATAGTTCTGGCTAGGAGTAAAGGTGTGGTCTACACACGCCCGATGGCAGGTGTCCTGCATGAAATATGAGGGACTGAAAGTGCTCTCTCCTGTCTGCTCAGCGAGGGCTGTCCCCTCTGCGATGCCCCTCCCAGGGCACCCTGCTGTGGAGCTGGCTGACTAGGGACTGAAAGCTCTACAAATGTGAGCCAAAAAACCTTTCCTTCTTTAACTTTGGGTGTCGAGTATTTTGTCTCAGCAATGAAAAAAGTAACTAAGACATTGATGAGTTAGTAACATAAAACAATTCTTTCTAGCCAGGCATGGTGCTGCATGCCTATAATCCCGGCTACTTAGGAGGCTGAGGCAGGAGGATTCGAAGTTTGAGCTCAGCCTGAGCAACTTAGCAAGGATCTGTTTCAAAATAAAAATAAAAAGGGCTGGAGATGTGGCTCAGTGGAATGGCACTGGGCTAGCATGTGTGAGGTCTTAGGCTCAACTCCCAGCACTGGAAAAACAAACCCGAAACATCCACTTCTGTCGTGGGCTCACTGTCTAGCCCAGCAGAGGAAACGTCCCCACAGGAAGCACCTCCATTGCCCCAGGAGCTGAGGACGGTCCTCTCCCCTAAATGTGGGCTGCCTCTGTGGCTTGCTTAACCCACAGCCTACAATGGGAATGATGCCCCAGGGCTTCCAAGGCGAGGTCAGAGGAAGCCTGGCACACACTGGGGACCCCGAGCTGCAACACGAGACACCCAGTCATGACAGGCACAGGCTGCGAGTCCCAGCTGAGTCCAGCCTTCTGGTCACAGTGTTGGGAGCTGCCCTGTGGCACGGCCATGGTATCCCCGAGACCAGCCTGTGCTGGTGAGCCGGCTGTGCCCCCGTCCGTGACAGGAGGAGCAGAAGAGCTGTACCCTGGATGCCACGTGATGATGTGACAGGGTAGCTTGTCTGCGTGGGCCCTCACCCGGGGCAGCTGTGGCCTCCTAGAGCAGGGGCTCCGCCCGGTCTTGGCCCTCAGCCACACCCTGGATTCATATCGTGTCTGCAGGTGGCTGCTTGGCTGAGGGTCGCAGTATGAGACCCTTGACTCGTCCTTGTCCTGACACAGGGTCCCTGAGAACAGTGGCTACCTCCTTTGGACAAAGGGCACCCGGATCTGCCTGTCAGGCTGGGAGAGGACAGGTGCCCCTCACCGAGCAGCCATGTGGGCCTCTGGACCGAGCCAGTAGGTAAGCTGAGTGACCACCAGGCCCTGGGTGTGGCCTCTCAGGACAGGGCAGTGGAGGACGAGGCCACTGGAGGAGCCACCCAGGCGTCCCCCAGAGGCCCCACGCTGACCACCGCCAGGCCTTCCCCTGCCTGGGCCTGCTGATGAGGAGCACCGGGGGCTCTGGCTTGCTGCCCGAGGCTGCCCAGAGCCGGTGGGGAATGGGCAGGGGGCAGCCCACCCACTCCTTGCTGCACCGGGCTAGAGGGGAGAAGGCGCCAATGGCACAGCTGGGACAACGCCGGCTCTGTGCTCCCCCGGAGCCTTGGAACCGGCCGGGAGAGGGAGTCCACCTCCCAACCATCTACCGTGGAGAACTTGGGTCTCAGAGCTTCGGTGCTGGACCAAAGTCATCAAGCTGGGGCTGGAGTTTGAACCCACGTCTGGCTGACACCCAAGCCCATGCCCTGCTGCTGCGTGGGGCAGCCCTCGAAGACATTGGTCTGTCGGTGAGGGCCACCTTGCTGAATCCCTTCTCTCCTCCTCAGCATGCATCACTTACCTCAAAACGAGCTTTTCAGCTTGCAGAGAGCAGCGGCCTGGACCCAGGCAGAGGTCTGTCTGCTCCTGTCAGGCACGGCCACATAGTAGCTCATCGCTGGGGAGGAAGAAGCAGTAAATGCCGCACGGTGTGGATGTGGAGCAGGAGCCTGGTGCAGCCAAACTGCTCTTCCCGGGGGTGGAAGGGAGCCACATGGGCCTGCAGGTCCTGATGCCAGGGGGCTGGAAACAGAGCTGGGCCTTGAGGAAGAGGTGGGCCCAGTGGACACCAGGACCGGGGCACACACACACCACAGGGACACACCCCATGGGCCCACACACCCCATGGCGTGTGTGCAACATGGGCACACACACACCATGGCACACATGCTCACCATGGGCACTACCCCCGGGCCCCCATACTCCCACCGCTGGCACCCCCTGAGCCCCTGCCAACCCCTGAGCTCTCCCCCTTGCCACCCCTCCGAGCTTCCAGCCCACTCTCCCACTCCCCAACCTGTGCCAAGGAAGCAGCAGGTGGAGAAGGGAAGCCAGACAGCCAGGAGCACAGAGCCGGGCCGTGGCTCCCGAGCTGCATCTTCTCTCCTTGCCCTGTGGCCCCTGCTTGCTTCCTCCAGGGATGGGATCGTGCGGGAGTGGGGAGGGGACCCCACACTTCAAGGCTGCTCTGAATGCTCACATCCAAGTCTCGCTCGGGGTGTGATACTTCCTGTGGCCAGCGCCTGGGTCACCTGGTGGACGTTCATTTGGTTTCTCAAGGAAACACCAAGTTTTCCCAGAGTGGCTGCAGTGTTTGTTTCATATTCCCATGACCAGAGGAGCCTGGTCCCGGTGCCTGCACATCCTGGCCATCACTTGAAGGTCAGTCTTTCCGTCTTAACTATGCCTGTGCTTGTTGGCCATTCATGTGATTGTTTGTTTATTGGTGCTAGGAATTAAACCCAGGGCCTTTGCACTGAACAACAATCCCAAGTCCTTTTTACATTTTGAGACAGCATCTTGCTAAGTCTCAAAGTTGCCCAGGCTGGGCCCAAACTTGTGATCTTCCTGCCTTGGCTTCCCAAAGTGCTAAATTACAAGCCCTCACCCTGGCCCAGCTCCATGTGTCTTCTGTGAAAGGTCTCCTTAAATGTATGCTGTATGTCTTACAAGTAATTTCTCCTAATACACGCTTTGATTTCATTTTTAAATATTATCTTGTGCAGAATCAATTTTCTGTGAAGTCCAATGTACCTTTTGAAAAAGGGTCCATGGGCTGGGGATTTAGCTCAGTGGTTCCGGTGCCTGCCGCACAAGCACAAGGTCCTGAGTTCAATCTCCGGTACCAAAAAAAAAAGAAGTCCTTTTCCTACCCAAGTTTGTAAAGGCTGCCTATATTTTCTTCTATGGGCTTTATAATTTTAGGTGTGCACTTAGTTCTATCATCCATTTTAAGTTAATTTCTGTGTTTGAAATAAGGGGTGACATTTAATGTTTTTTATGTGAGTATATAGCTGATGTAGCACCTGAAAGCCTTCCTTTCAATAAAACTTCCACCCAACTGCCTTGATGCTGTGCCAATATTCAACCATCAATATGAGGGTCTGCATCTGGCTTTTCAGTCCTATTCCTCTAAGATATGGATATCTATTTTTCATTTATTTCTTTTAAACCAAAGCCAAGCTGTCATTATTAATGTAGCTTTTATAGAAAACATTAAGTAGAATTAAATCTTCCCATTTTGTTTTTCTTTTAGAAAATTAATCATTCTAGGTCATTCGTTTTCATATGAATTTTGAAATTAGGTGGATTTTTAAATTAGATAGATAAATTTCTATCAAAAAGTCATTTTAAGGGCTGGGGATTTAGCTTAGTGGTTCCAGAGCCTGCCTCTCAAGCGCAAGGTCCCAAGTTCGATCCCCCATACCAAAAAAAAGAGTTAGACAAAAACTCATTTTAGGACTTTCACTGGGTTAGGGTTGAGTCAGTTTGGGGAAACTGTCACCTTATCTGGTATTGAGGCCTCCAATCCATGAACATGGTATAACTACATTTATTTGTAGCTTCATTTTTTTTTTCCCTGAACACTGTTTTTTACTTTGCAGCATAGAAGTCTTGGATAAGTTTTATTTGATTTGTTTCAGTCACTTTACTTTTTCTGTGCTATTATAAGTGAAATTTTAAATATTTCATTTTCCAATTGTTTGCTGCTAAGGTATAAAAGTACAGTGGATTTTTTATATTAACTTTGCCTCCTTTGATGATTTACTAGTTCTGATGGCTATTTCTTGGGATTTTCTACATAAATGATCATATCTACACACAGGGGAAGTTTTATTTCTCTTCTGAGCTCCCTGTATTTTATTTCATTTTCTGGGCTCAGGGTTCTGTCTAGCACTGTCGGTAGCATATTGAGTCAGTGTGACAAAAGAATATCCTTGCTTGTTCCCAATCTTAAGGGGGAAAGAAGTCAGTTTTTTGCTGTTGAATATGGTGTTTTCTCCAAAGTTGTTTTCTCTCTCTTTTGTAGATTCTTTTCTATCAGATTGAGGAAGTTTCCTATTATGCCTAGTTTTCTGAGCTCTTTTATTATGAATGGAGGTTGAATGTTGTCAAATGGTTTCTTTGAGTCTTTCAAAGTGATCATAATTTCATATGACATGTTTCTCCTTTAGTCTGTTAAAGTGGTCAATTCTGCTGATTGTTTTTCAAATGTGAACCTAACACGGGATTGCAGGGACAAATCCTGGTTGATAGTGAGGTGTTACCCTTGCTATATATGACTGTATTTAATTTAATGTTTTGATAAGGATTTTATTAAGCCTTTGAAAAATATTTTTCTTCAATCTTTGATAAAGATTTGAATGATTGACAGAATTCACCAGTGAAAATGTTTGGGCCTGAGTTTTCTTTTGGAGGATTTCTGATAAGCTCAATCTCACTAATGGCCCCAAGCTGTCAGATTTTCTATTTCTTGATGAGTTGTCTTTTTCAAAAAATATGCCCAGGGCCAGGGATTTAGCTCAGTGGTTTTGTTGCCTGCTGTGCAAGTGCAAGGACCCGAGTTTGGTCCCTGGTACCAAAAAAAAAAAAAAAAGCATGCCCATTTCCTCTACGTTGTCACATTTTTGGGGCACCAAGTTGTTGATAGAGTTGTCTTATTATCTTGTTCCTGTGATGACAATCTCTTCCTTTCCTCATACCAGTAACTCCTGTGCTCTTTTCTTCTTAATGGTTTAACTAGGCCTTGACAATTTTGCTGATATTTTCAAAGAGCTCCCTTTTGTCTTTGTCGCTTTTCTCTATGATCTGCTTTTGAGTCATTGATTTTTGCTCTTCTCTTTACTATTTCATCCCTGTACTTTGGATTTCCTTTGTTCCTTTTTAATTATCTTAAGGTAAAACCATAGGTGTTCCATTCTAGGTCTCTCTCTTCTCTAATCTGAGCATTTAAAGCTACATGTTTCCCTCTTGGCACCGCTTTAGCTGCCTCCCACGGATTCCATGTGTGGAGTCACTTTTAGGTTGGGACTTTATTCCCTATATTTGGAGATGGGTCACAGAGGTGATTTCTTTTCAGGGCACTAGGGCAGAAATAGGCCCCTAGTTGGGGGAACTTTTGCATGTCAGCTGCCAGGGAAAGGACAGGGGTCACAGGGACCCCACATGAGTCCACATCCCCTGGACTCGCCCCAGTGACCGCTCACCCCTCTGGACCTCGCTTCTCCACGTCTGTGTGACTGTCTCAGCCCCCGTGGGCTGCCCTTTCCTTGTCCTGTGCACTTAGAAATCATCACTGCGCCTCCTGTCTGGACTGGCACCTGATGGTCACAAGCGGGCTCGGTGACCTGCGGCTTCACGGTCCCTACTTTGTAGCCAAGGAGAGGAGGAAGGAGGTGCTAGAGTCACCCAGGCTGCAGTCACATCCACGGAATCCGGTCCACAGAGTGGGGGAGAATCCAGCAGAGCCTCACTGCTGCCCAAGCGGTGGCCTTCCTGTGGGTGGGGCTCTTACCGACTGGGAGAGCGGCTTGCGGCCCTGTGGTCACGGGTGTGGATGGGGCGCTGATGTCCTCTTGCTCCCGGACCGGCTGGGCTCGGAGGTGCGGGGCTCCTGCTGTCACAGTGCCTCCCGCTGGAGAGACTTGGCTAGGGTGGCTGCTGTTAGGGTTGGGTCTTCAGTGTCCCCCAGTGCAGCAGTGCTCACAGCAGGAGCTTTTGGGGGTGGTGATGCTGAGGGCTCTGACCTCATCAGTGATTAACCCTTGGATGCGTTGTCATTGGATGGACCCCGGCGGTAGTGGGAGCTGTAGGGGCACAGAGGAGGCGGGCATGGGGCAGGCCCCAGAAAGGCATCTCCTCCCGCACCCCTGAACCTCCTCCTCGAGCTCTCTCAGCTTCCTGGCTTGTCACACCTTCACCCCTCACCTCGGACCCCAGCCAAGGCCAAGCCACTGTGAGCAGAGACTCTGAAACTATGAGCCAAAGCAAACCCTTTCTTCCAGCAGTTGCTTTTCTTGGGTGTTTTGTCACTGTGCCGGACAGCTAACTAACACACGGCAGTTCAGTGGGGTGGGAGAGTTGCAGATAAGAGCGGGCTGCTCTGTCCTCAGCTACCGGAAAAAACAGGTGACATCTCCGAGAATCCCTGTCCTTCTCCCATCGTCAAGTCCCATTTGTTTGGAAAAAGCAAAAATACATTATTTGCTCTGCGGATATTTATTCTGTGCTGTGCTCTTTGGCTGTGGGTGCCATATATGGGGAAGGAAACCGAGGCTCAGGGCAGTGCTGGTCCCTGCACAGGCAGCCAGGGGCTGGTGGAGTTCAGCTCCAGTGGCCCCCAAGGCCAGCCACAGATCCCTCAGACACAGGGCTCCCTCTGCCCCGCCTGGCAACCGAGGCACAGAGGGCTCGATGGGGACGCCTGCCAGGACAGCTCAGGAGCCCAAAGCCTGAGGATTAGTCATGTTCCTTGTTGTTGAGACATACACCCGACACTCGCAACTTAAAGGAGAGGTTTATTCTGGCTCGCGGTTCAGAGAGATTTCAGCCCACAGTCAACTGCCTCTAAGGCAGGACAGCATAGTGGAGGCACCTGAGCAGAGGACAGCTGCTCACCTCATGGCGCACAGGAAGCAGAGGGGGAAGGGAGGAGCTGGGGAGGGAGGGGAACGCTCCCAGACCACAGCCCAGGGATCCACCTGTTCCAACCAGGCCCCGCCTCCTACAGCAAGTCAGCCATAGGCCCCGTGGTCCAATCACCTCCCCAGAACCCTGCCATGAGTGCATGAGGTTCTTGGAGGACATCCACATATAACCCATAATAGGCAATGACAGCACTGTGGGCACCTCTCACGTAGGACCCAGCAAACCCAGGGCTGCCCTTAGGGGTCCACTAGAGCAGTTTCAGCACCACTTTCCTGTCCCAGTGGCAGAGCCACCGTGCTGCCTCTGAGCTGACAGTGGCCCCTGGAAGGGCTCTGCCATGAGCTTTAGGGTAGAGGGGAAGCTCAGCAACCAAGGTAGAGGCGTTGGGCTTGGCAGGCGGGTGAGCCAGGACTGAGACCCAGAGCGCTCGGAAGGCCCAGCTCGCTCTGCCCCCTGCCGCCCGGGCCTCCAGCAAGTGGCCCCAGGCTGGTGGACTCAGCAGAGCTGGGATCGGTGTAGCGCCTTTCCCTGTTGGTGCCAACTCCGGTCCTGCCGGGAGCAGGGCTGGGCTGTGAAGGAGCATCCACTGGGCAGCTTGGTGAGGGTGGGGGCCGGGGGCCCGGTGACTTCCCGTCAGGCACTGCAGGGTGAGTGTGGGGGTGGCAGGCCCAGGGATCCGCGGTTCCTCTGCCAGGGTCCCCAAGGGGACAAGTGCTGGGACTCCAGACAGGGGCTTTCTGGGGCCCAAGGGTGAGGGAGCCGGACTGTCTGCGGGATGGGCATAGGCCGGGCATCCAAAGAAGGGCAGCCACCGGGAGTGCCGAGGTCTGGAGACCTGGGAGGGCGGTTGGCAAGCCCTTGTCTTCTCCAGGGCCCCAGGGACCCCGGAGGCACAACTAGAGCCACAGGGCAGGAGCAGACTCTCAGGGCTTAGGGGCTTGGGGGCATCCCTTCTGGCTCCCTGTCTTCCTGGGGAGCATGAAGGCTTGGGCTCTTCTTGGGATCCAGGGCAGGGTGGACCCAGCAGCTGAGCTGGCCTGGGCTGTATAGAGGGTACGTGTGTGCAGCAGACCCCTGGCTTCCTCCACTGGCGAGGCCAGGCCCCTCGGCCCTGTTGGGACCAGCCCTGGTGGACTCCCAGGCAGGAGCCTGGTGGAGCTGGGATGCAAAGCTACTTCCCGTCCCTGAGCCTGGCTTTTCTCTTGGAAAATGGCAGCAGCAATGGCCTTGACCTCTGGCATGAGAATGGAGCCTGTGGAGGAGGAGGTCGGGGGTGCAGGTCCCTCTGGGCTCAGGCGTCTCCGCAGCTCCTGCTCCTCTGCTGGTGACGGAGGCCTTCTCAAGCCCCGAGCACACCGACCTTCGGGGACAAAGTCGTGGCCCCCACTGAGGACCCGCTCCCTGGCCTGCCCTCCCGTGCCCGCCCGGCTGGCCTGCATCTGGCCTCCCACTTCTTCCTGGGTCCCTGGTCTGGCCTGGGGGGGACCAGAGCACAGAACACGAGCTGCCAGGCTCCCCTGACACCTCCACCTTGGCTCCCGGGAGGCATTCATGGGTCCTGGGGTCCCGGCGCCGTCCTCCTGGACGGGTCCAGCCGTTCAGCTCTGCTGGCACCAGATCCCCATGAACACAAGCCAAGTGGTGCCTGCGTCAGCTTTTAAAACCACCGACATGAGCTCACTCACCGTGCTGTGGTCCAAATATTTTGGTCATTTAGCTGCAACCTTCTGTGCTTGTGAAATTAAGTGTATTATTAACCGCGCCTGGCCCGGTGACAGGGTAGGCAGCTCCGATAAATCTCCTTGTGGTGCAGAAGGGAACGGCGAGCCGTTCCCATCGGTGTGGAGACTGGGGTGCTCAAGGACAGATGGCCCTGGAGGAGAGCAGCCCTATGGTGGGGGGCTGGGGGGGGCTGGAGGCCTCTTGGAGGGGGCGTGGGGCACGGCGCACTCTCCGAGGAGAGGAGAGTGCCCCAGAGATTCGCCTCGGCCCTTGGGCTGTCATGTGGGCTGGCACGGTGTGAGCTTCTGAGACGGGGAGGTGGGGAGCGGCACTAGCTGGGTCAGTTCCTGGTGGATTTCAGGCTGGGCTTTGTGGGGAGCCCTACTGTTTCCTGATTATAGAGGACTAGAGGGTCCGTGTAGAAATGAAGAAAGGAACCGAGCAGGATGTGAAAGCTCCGGCAGCTCATTGCTAGAATTCACCGCTGTGGCTAGAACTCGTTACAGTCCACTAGGGCAGGGGGACAGATCTTTCCGGATTTTTGTGTGTATGCCTGTGTTGGGTCCCATCCTATACACTCGAGTTGGCATTGTTGTATATCATTTAAGCTTCTCTGCTACCTTTTGTTTTCCTTTGTGAGGGGAAAGCTGAGGCAGGGCCAAGCCCCCCCACCCGCGGCTCTGGGCTCCAGAAGTGGCCTGGCAGGACATCTAGGAGAAAGCTCCCCCTGTCACCTGCTGCTCCTCTCAAGCTGGAGTGCAGAGACCAGGTGTGGGGCTGCTCGGTATGGCAGTCTTGGGGACAGCCCACCCTCCCAATGGCTCCCGGGCCCCTCCTGCTGCCCCTTGCCTTTCCAAGTGCAGAACCTCCTGAAATGGAGAAGGGGCTGAGCCGGATGTGGGGAGCACCTGGGCAGGTGTGCATCCCTAAACCTGCCAGCCCTGGGGGCAGCTCTTGGTTGGGGGGCTGAGAACACACCGCAGGGCCGTCCCCAGGGCCCCCCTGAGACCGCACCATTTATGGAGTGGTTTGCTGGCAGATGCTGCCTCACTTGATCCCCATGGGAGAGCCCTGGGAACAGAGAGTGAGGCTGGGGCAGGGCTGACCCCGAGCCCAAAGGCCCAGGCTCCACTCCAGCCCTGGGCTGGCTCGGCGTGGAAGCACAGGTGTGATGAGCCACCAAACAGCGACAGGCACGCTTTCTCCGCAAGTGAACAACTCCAGGTCACAACTTCTACGGGAACCAGATGAAGTCCGCCGACCTGGGTGACCGTCAGATGGAGTCGCGCTCCTTCCTGTGCGGAGCCGTGGCGGTGGTGAGCTGGGGCCTTTGGCCTCCGCTCTCAGACACTCAAGGGCCTTGGTGGTCCCAGAAGCTTCAGGCAGAGGCACGGCCTGGGACATGGGTGCCCTGCTAGGCCCAGTGGCCTGTGCTGAGGGCTCCAGCAGGCTCTTCAGGGGCAGGGCCTGTTGTCCTGGCTCCGGGGCCCCAGGCAGCGTCTGCCGGGGCGCAACCCTGTACACTAAGGGCCCTGGGAGGGGGCCTGGCCCCAGCTGTTGTCCAGGCTGGGGGACCGAGCCCTCCTGGCCTCTGCTCCTTTGCCTTTTCTGGGTGCCCATTCCCCAGGGGGCTTCAGCAGGCTCTGCGGGGTGCAGGGGCGCCCCACCCAGGGGAGGCCCGGTTGAGGGACAGCAGGAACCCTTAGTCCAGGGGAGCTACTGGGACAGGAGCCTGAAATTTGGCCCCCCACAAGGTGCTATGAAGCAAGAGGATGGAAACCTGGTGGGCAGGGACCCCAGGGGGCCTGGGAGTCCCCAAAGAGTGCAGCGAGGGGCCACGCCTGAGGCTGCCCCTAAGCTCCTCCCATGCTCTCTGTGCAGTCCGGGGTCGCCATGCCCCTCTGCAGGGGCAGCCGTCTGGGCTCCTTCTGGGTGACCTCATTTCCAGTGTGGGCCCCTCCCTGGGTCTTAGCTCAGAAGGGCCCTTTGGGGAAGGGGACACTTGCTGCTGAGAGAAACAAAGGCCAATTGTCACTGCGGGCTGGGAATTCGTCGGGCTGTGGCTGGGCTCCTCTGGGGACTGTGGCTGTCTCGTCTGCTGGGGCTGGGGCTGGGGCTGGGGCTAGATGGGGAGGTGGGGAGGGGTCAAAGCACCCCCACCCCAATTTTCCCAGCGCCAGGTCTTTGGGCACTTTCCAAAGCACGGCTAAAAAGTCTCCTGTGAGGAAACATGCCTTGGTTCCGAGAGCCCTCGATCCCCTGGGCGGCAAATTCAGTGCACTGATAGGTAAACTGAGGCACAAGAGGAGGATCTGAGCCAGTGTAGACGGCCTGAGATGTAAACAGGGATCGCAGAGCTGCCCCCAGGGCTTGGAGGAGAGCCAGGGCCTCCAAAGCTACGGCTCCGTCCCTCAGGGAGCGCTGGGCCCAGGGCCACAGGATTGAGGGGCAGGAAAGCTGGGACCGCATCCCTGGCCACAGAGGTTCCGGGCCCGGGCAGCAGGCCCTCGGACGTGCCGTGTGTGGTGGGCGGGTGGCCACGCTGGGGCTGAGCCCTCGGTGGAATGTGGCACAGTCAGTGCTGGCAGACTGGCTACGACGCAGAACTCCATCCGTCCTGTGCTCACTGGGACAGGAGTGGCCAGCCATGGGCAGGGCAGGCTCAGGAGGAGGATGACTCAGGGAGGGAGGAGGAGGCCCAGCTGGCAGTTCTGCTGGGAGCCTGGACTTCATCCTCCAAGTGATGGGAGCAGGGAAGGGTTCTAGCCGGGAGTGTCCACGGGGCAGGGCTGTCACCCGCTCTGTGTAGGGCAGCAGCTGGGACGGCCGATCGGTGAGTGGCAGGGTGGGGCCTGGGCCTCCTGGGCCCTGTGCTGGAGGCTGGCAACCTCGCCAGGCTGAGCTGCAGCTTGGAGCCCCGCCAGGCCCCTCCTGGGCTGCACATGCCGAGCGCTGGAGTGCTGGTACCAGGCAGGGTCCGAGAGCGCCAGAGAGGGGCGCAGCGTTTCCAGTGTGGTTTCTGCTGGCGCAAGCCCCAGGGAGCACCAGGCCATCCTTCAGGGCAAACTGTCACCTCTTTATGGCCACTATCAATAACCGCACCCCACTCCCTGCCACCGCAGCGCCACATACATAATATTTAAACCACAGTGGTGGATGACAGAGACGGACTGATATTTTTAATCCCAGCAGACTATTACGGTTCATATCCTGTCTGTCAAATAAATATTATGAATCAGTTCCCGTTATCTTTATGGGGCAAGTTGTCTACATGGGGGACAGGGCAGGGAGCCTCTTTTGGCATCTTCCCCGCCTCTCATGTACGTGTGTGAGTAGAGGGAGATTTATGGAGCAATTGTCGATAGTAAATGCCCCCGATAAAGCACATTATCTTCCTGACTGATGGGTCACGTGTGGAGGGGCCCGGTGGCGCGGGGCCCGGAGGAGCTGGGCTCTGTGCTCAGGTGAGGCTGGGCTCGGAACCCAGGCTGGCGCTGGTGACAGGTGACCATCTGTTCCTGCTGCCACAGTTTTGGGGGCCGAAAAAGCCTCCGTGACCAGCTGGTTCTTTTCTCCCCTTTTGTGGAAGAAGTGGCTGAAGTTGAGAGACCCTTCCGCAAGGGCCCGGATGGACTTGGTGCTGGAGACAGGCCTGGCCCAGCATCCTGCTGTCCAAGTCGGTCGCTTGTCCCTTCTCTCTGAGCCCAGTTTCCCCTGGCACCCTTGCTCTGCCGGCCTGTACACACGCCTCGAGACCCCAGCCTTCCTCCTGGGACCCTCAGAGCTGCCCACCCACCCCAGGGCCTATGTGACTCCTAGCAGGTGGCTTGGGTTTTGGCAAGAGCAGCTCCTTGGAGGCCCCTGGGGGGAACCTCCTGGCTCTGAAATCCTGGTCCTGGTCCTGCCCCACACAGCAACCCTGTCCCCCAGGTTTGCTTTGAACACCACACAGCGACTGGGGCTGCCAGACTCCAGCAACGGAGCTGGGTCACAGTGCTCATAGACCTGGCTGCTGGGGCCACTGTCTTTCTCTTCCCCGAGCCGGTGTGGGTATGGAGGGCGAGCCACTTCTCCACCACCTAGGAGGGGTGCAGGCAATGTCCCAGGGTGGCGGGGCGGGGTGCTGCACATGCTCCCAGGCCTGGATCAGGGGTGCTCGCCTCCTCTCCCTTTCTGGTCCCCTCCAGGAGAAGAGCTAGGAGCCCAAGTGTGACCAGCAGCTGTTCTGTGACCCAGGCCAATGAAGAGATGGGATCGGGGCCGGACCCCTGGGTCCTAGTCCCAGGACCCAGGTCTCTTTGGGTGAGCTTGGGTGGGGCCTGGGGCTCACCCATCATCACCCAGCTTGAGTCATCTGCTCCCTGGGTAGAAACTGTTACCCCCAGCGGGGCCACAGGGAGTGAAGAAGGTCCCCCTGGCCTTCGGAGCTTGGGGACAGGGAGGAGGGCAGACTGCCTTGCCCAGCAGGACTGGCCCTGAGGGCCTCAGCCCCGGAGCACCCCCAGCCCTGTGAGGTGTCGCCACTTAGCAGCCTGGACCGCAAACGGTCCGCTGGGGAAGGCCCCAAAGGCGGCGCAGCCTGATCTCCTCTGGGCTGCCTGCCCACCCGCCTGCTGGCCACCAGCCTTGGGGTGCCCAGAGGCACAGACGCTGGCCTTTAAAAATATTATTCTACCAGCCATTCCAGAGACTGTTGACAAGACCAGCGCAGAGAGGCTCACAAAATGGGCCAAGGCACCTTGAAAAGCATCCTTCAGGGAGATTAAAAAAAGCCCCAAACAAAAAACAAATGCCTCTTAGATGGCAGGTTGTAAATAGGTGGATATTACTATAAAAATATTTCTGGCTGCAGAAGCACATGGTAGGAAAGCTGGGGGTGGTTTTTTCCATGGTCAGCTTGGATCTGGCTACTCCACATGGGGCAGCCAACCGTCCCGGGCGGTTTCATGGGGGATCGTTGTGCCAAAGAGCCCCAAATGGAGGGGACAGTGGAAAACAGCAGCTGCAGAAATAGCAGGCGGCCTGTGCATTTCCACTGCGCAGCTGGTGTGTCTGTGGCCTCCGGCCTGCGGTACTTTCTGTGGGCTGCTGCCTGCCTGGGGCCCTCCTGGGCTCTCTGCTCCCTGCTCTTCTGCCTACCTGACACCTCCTGGGGTATCTCTGCGCTGCCCCAGTTCTGCCTGTGCCAGCCCCAGGGCTCTCTGCACCCCGCCCAGGGCTTTGGACTCTGCTCTGCGCACTGCCCCTCGCCCCAAGCAGAGGCTCCTCAGGAGCACCTCAACCCCCAGCCTTCAACCTGCTGAGGAACAAGGACCACCAGAAACCTGCCTCCAGGGGCCCCACCTGGTGCCAACAGCTCCTAACAGCTCTCTGTAGCAGGGGTGAGGCCGGGGGGCTTCTGGGGCCCAGGTGCTGGCCGCCTCTGTGGGAGGTGACCCAGCTGCTGCATCAGCTTCGAAGCCCTCCAAGAGCAGCCTTCCCACTGCCACGAGACGTGTCTGGACCTGCAACTGGCCAGGCAGGCTGCTGGCTTGTCTTCCCACCCTCAGGCCACGGCCACGCCAGCCCTCCTGGGTCGAGTGCCTTGCCTCTGCCTCGACTGGAAGAACACGTCCTGTCCCCCCAGGGACCAGCCTCTGGGAAGCCACTGGGGCTCCGGCTGGACGGGCCTCGGCCTGCTGCCCCTGTCCCCAGCACTCCTGCCTGCCTGCCACGTCTGCTCCATATCGTGGCCCCTGTGAGTGTATTAGTGGCCGGGCTGCCACCTGCCACCCTGCCCCTGCACTGCCTGTGTATTCAGCCCTGATTCAGGGCGGAGTGAGGTCGTCCCTGCCCTACAGATGAGGAAACTGAGGTGAAGGGGAGGAGTGGCCTGGCCAGGCCATGTGGCTGCTGAGAGGCAGCATGGGAGCCCAGCCCCTGCCTTGTCCCTCTTGACCACATCTCCCCTGAGGACCCAGCATTGGGACCTTGGGACAGATTCTGCAGATGTTTGTTGACTGAGTGAATGATTCATGACGTCAGAAAACAGCATTCAGGTCTCTCTCCCCCACTGCCCCACCTGTCCTCATTCTGGCTGTCCTGAGACCCCCAACCCAGAGCCCGAACACTGGCAGGTAGGCAGGGCTACATTGCTGGTCACCGTGCGGGGACCCCACAGGGTCTGCCCAGGACGACATCGGGGAGGTGCTGGGTTCAAATGCTACTGTCACCCACTGCTTGGGGCATGCTCCCTCTCATCGGCCCTCCCGGCCTTGCTGTCCTTGCAGGTTGGTGGAGGTGGTAGTGTCCTCTGCTGGAGGTCTCTCGGTGGTACTGTCTCCAGGGAGGGAGCCTGTATCACGGGTGGGGGCTGCTCTGCCTGGCCATGTGGCAGAACGAAGCTGGGAGGGCAACACAGGCCCACGGGACAGGGCCCACGGGGCCACTGTGTGCTTGCCAGGGGCCGTCCTGGGGGGATGGGGGCGTGTCAGTGCTCCCAAGCTCTCTGTCCCCTGTCAGCCCATCCTGGTCGTGCGGGGGGGGGGGGCTGTGACTGCTGACAGTAGGCTGGGGCCACACCTGCACAACGTGTAGCTGCAGAAAGGGTCCTGGGGCCAGAGGCCGCCCAGTCAAACAGGACACAGGCAGGGTGGCCGAGGCAGGGGCACAGGGGGAATCTGCCTGGCTCACTGGCTTTGCCCACAAGCACGTTGGGGCTCACCTACTCAGAGGTACTCCACCCCACCCCAGTGGTGCCACATGCCACAGGCGATCTGACCCTTTAGGACAGGCCAAAGCGGTCCTGTTACTGTGGGTCCCCAAGGGTGGTCACATGGTAGGGGGCAGTGGGGCACCCAGGCAGTAGGACCCTCCAAAGCCAGGGCTGTGGCCTCTCTGGGCACCGAGCGCCCCCCACGCGCCCCTTCTATCCCATCTCCTCCCAGCCCACCAGGGGCAGTCCCTGTGGCCAGGGCGCTTCCCTGGGGGCGCCTCCTCCCGGCGGGCTGGGGTGTGGGGCAGGAGGGGCGGGGCTGCAGGATCCTGGGGGCGGGGCTTGGCTCTGCGCAGGTAACTCACACCCAAACCCGCATTCCAGCCGCCCGAGACTGAAGGCGGGCGGAGGAGGCCGAAGCCCTCCTGAGCTGGATCCTCCTTTCGTTTTTAAACAAA
Organism: Heterocephalus glaber; assembly: GCF_000247695.1. The sequence continues at coordinate 2,379,734 of NW_004624760.1, forward strand.
CAAATCATGAATTTAAAAGGGAGGGCAGAGAACGACCCAAGGTGTAAAAATAGCCACGGGCCACAGAGTCAGTGTCCAACTCTGGCCACAGCGCTCCGCGCCTGGCGCTCTGGAGGAGTCCGATGTGCGTCCCTGACCAGTGGCGGGCGGGTCCGTGCGTGGGCCCGGACTGGGATCCCCAGGCGTGAAGGCAGGAGGTGGGCTGGGGGCATCCCCGGCAAAGGAGGGTTCCCGGCCTGTGGCGTCAAGGCGCCTCACCTCTCTGGGCCTCAGTTTCCCCACGTGCTCGCCTGGCGGCCTGCGAGGGGCCAGGGGCGCGGGCGGGCGCTGTGGGGCCGGCCCGGGGTCCCCGCGCGCCCACGGCCCAGCTCTTTGTGCGGCCGCCGCAGACAATAGCCCGGCCCGGGCTTAGGGCCCCTCTCCTCCTTCCCCTCCCTCCTCCCTCCTCCTCCTCCTCCCC
>NW_004624760.1:2380707-2528241 GCF_000247695.1 Heterocephalus glaber
CCGGGGGCCGCCGCCCGCCGCCCGCCGCCCGCCGCTCTGCCGCCGGCCGGGCATGAGTTAGTGGGCGACATGGACACCAAACACTTCCTGCCGCTCGGTGAGTGCTGGCCGGGCCGGGCGCGGTGGGGCCGGGCGGGGACGGGAGGGGACCGGGCCAGAGCCGGGCGCGTGCGCGGGCGGCGGGGAGGGGGTGTCTCGGTGGCCCGAGCCCCCCTGCTGGCTCGAGAGTATGGGCGCCGGCCCGGAGCGCGGTGGGCGCGGGGCAACTTTTCCCGGGCCCAGCGGACAGGGAGGGGGCGAGGGCGCGGGGCGCGGGTGCCTCGGGCTCTGGGCGACGGGGGGACCCCCAACTCCGCGAACCCCGTCCCGGGCGGCCCGGGACGGGGTCCAGCCGGAGCAGCAACTTCTGCGCCCGCGCGCCCGTGGCTCCAGGCCTCCCTGGACCGGGACGGTCGCGCGCTGGGCCCGAGTGGCCTCCGCTCTGCGCCGCCCCCGCCAGTGCGGCTTCCAGCAGGCCCCGCCGGCCCTGGGGTGCGTCCCGGAGGAAGCGGGCTGCTGCCACCCTGTTTCCCCACGGCAGCCCGAGCCTTGTGGGCATGGACCCTGAGGGGTCGTTTGCACCCACACGCCAGACCCAGGACTGGCCCTTCATTTGGGCACCCGGACTGTGCTGCCTTCTGGGGAGACGGCCAGGAGTGGAGGGTCAGCTTTCCTATGCTGCTGCCCTACAGCTCAGTGCCTCCAGCCCCCTACTGCCTGCCCACTCCAAGCCTGGACCCGGCTCTGGGCAATGGGCATGGCCAAAGGCCCCCATCCACTGCTCTCTCCCTGGGGCCGGGGAGCCTGAGAAACTGGAGGGAGGACTTCTAAATGAGCTCTGGGAAGGATATTAATTTGGTGGTGGGGACGGCAGCCAGGCTGTCAGGCTAGTGAAGGATTTGTGCTGAATGAAAATTAAGACAGCTGATCATGGACCAAGCCCAGGACCAATGCTCCCTCTGCCTGGCCCCCAACTACTGCGGCCTGGGGTGCAGTGTGGCCACCCCCCCGGGGGGGGTGTACTCAGAACCCATCATAGCCATGGGGGACAGCTGGGAGATTGGGAGTCCCCCCGGGGGGATTTAAGGAAGAGGTTATCGGCACCCCTGGCCACTCACAAGCCCGCGACAGGCCTGCTGCAGTGTGACCTGGTGGGGGCTGCAAGTTTACCAGATTTCAGACTCACTCTCCAGCCCTTTGTGGGATCGGGGCTGGGAGCCTCAGGGGTGGGGACTCATGCTCATTTTGCAGATGAGAACACAGGCCAGGAGAGGCCAAGCTGAGGTATGCAGTGGCAGGTTTGGAGTTGGAACCTCAGCCCACAGGTGCCAAGTTGTCTGTGACCTCTTGTGGGGGCCCCTGTGTGCCATGACATCCCCTCTTCCTTCATCGAAGCCTTGTCACGGTGCACACACAGAGCTGGGCTCTCCTGGGGACCCCTTCTGGACCAGGGGTGTGTGGCTCAGAGCCTGGCTGCATTTTGTCTGGGTGGTGAGGACAGGACAGGTCCCAGGTCCTAACTCCTCGTGAAGGACAGGGCTGGTCCTAGGAGCTGGCACACGTGGGCAGGGCTAGGGCTGAGGGCGCCCAGGCTGCAGCGTGGTTCTGCTGGAGTCCCCAGGCTTCATGGACGGTCTCTGTGACAAGGAGGCTGTGCTGATGGAACGGCTGGCAGCTCTCTGGACCCGGCCGGTGGCCTCCCAAGCAGCCCCAGGGCTGAGCTTAGAGTCCTGGGCTCTGATTACATTTTATTTTGTCCTAAGCTTGTGACCAACTCTGAAGTCCAGTGCAGTTGAAGGTCCATTTAAGTGGCTACTTGCCTAAGCCCTTTTGTCAACACAGCCTAATCCCTCGTAAGGGGTGAGTGTTGGAGGGCCTGTCTCATCCAGGGGCCAGCCGGCCGCCTGGGTCAGATCTAGGCTGGTGGGAAGGCAGGACAGCCTCTCTGAGCCACCTGGCCACTTTCGGGGTCTGGGTCCCCCGAGAGAGGACTTCTTCCCCACAGCATGCACTGCTGTGGGGCTTAGTGGGCCAAAGAATCTCTCATCTCCTACCGGCTACCCACAGACTGATTGGTATGGGACTGATCTGGAAGGGAAGAGAGGTGGGGAATTCACCTAAGGCAGGCCCTGCTTCCTGGCCCTGCTGCCCAGGGCTGGCCTCGCTCCATGTCTGGTGGGGAGGAGGCCTGGGCTGGCCTCGGCCTGGACAGTGGGACCCGAAGGCTGAGCCTGCACAGTCCAAAGGTCCCAGGCCATGTCGGACCCTCTCTACTGCCACTGACCCATTAGGAGCAAGGCTACACGGGCCCAAGCCCCCTCTGGTGGGTTCTCAGGGACCCGGGTGAGTTTGGAGCCTGGTGAGGGGCTTCTAGAACATCTTGAGCCCTTGGGACCCAAAATAGAGCGCATTCTGGGGCCTCCCGAAATAACAGGGTCACGTGACACAGGAGGCCGGGCTTGGAGTCCAGCTCAGGCCTGACGAGGCAGTTCGCGGCTAGGCCCGGGCACTGCCGAGAGTTTGTTTTGGTGAACTCTGGAGGGGGCTCTGTTTGTTGACTGGAAAGTGTTAGAGTGAGAAAAATGGCCCCCAGATGCTGGCCGTGGCCTTGCTGGCCTGCACGCTCCTGTGTGGCCCACTGCCCTGCTGGGACCCGGGGCGGGCTGTGCAGGGAGGGGAGCCCTGCACACAGCCCAGGCTTTTGGGGCTTGGTCCCTGCTGTGTGGGGCACGGGCTCCTCCAGCTGTGCCTGTCCTTCAGCAATGTGGTGGACCTGCCACCTCCTCCGGGAGGCCGACGGCCGGGAGCCCTGTCCTGGCCCCTCTGTGCTCTGGGGGAGGCTTGCAGTTGAGGGCTTCCTTTCATTTTGGAAAAGGGTGCTGTAGGCCTGTGAAATTATTGTGGGGATAGCGTGGGCCCTCAGGCCTGCACTCCTCCACCCAGTGGCCTTCCCCCCTGGGGGCTGTGGGGTCCGCAGGGGCACAGGCCAGCGCCAAGAAGGTGACATGGGGATGGGGGTAAAAGGTCCCAAGCTCCTCCCCCCCACCAGCCAGGGCTGCCCGGGCCTGCCTTCGTGGGCGGGGTGGGGCTTGCTGCTGTTGGAGTGTTCATGGCCGGGGGCTTGAGGGCTGGCAAGGCCCAGTCCTGTGGAGTTGAAGCCCCAGGCCTGGCCCTGCTGTCCACATGCTGCAGGGTAGGGGCCTCCCTGGCTCGAGGCCAGAACAAGCCAAGACCTGCCCTCCTTCCCAGCTCTGCCTGGCTGGAGTTTGTGGGCCTAGGCCGGAGGCGTCGGTTGGGCTGGCCCAGCTTCTTGAGAAGTGGCTGTGTGCCAGGCCAGCGGTGGGGTGGGGGTCCAGCCCCTCAGGAGCCTGGTGTCCGGACTGTGGCTGGTGTACTGGTGTCCACGCAAGGTCACCTTCCAGACTTTTGTCTCCGTGCTCACCGCTGCTGGGGCAGAGTAGGGGAGAGAGCCCCCCCCATCTGCCCACCTGCTCGTCTGTGGCGTTTCTATTTTATGAGGTGCAGGTCCAGGCTCCCCTGTCCCCCTCTGGAATGACCACAACCTTCCCAGTGGCCATGGAGGGGCTGAAGGACAGGCAGGGCTGGAAGTGCAGCCTGGGTGGTTTCGTCTGGAAAATGGACATGCGCCTTGCTCCTCCAAGGCTGGACAGACAGCCTGGTCAGTCACAGGTCGGCTGGGAATCTTGCTCTCTCCCTGGGTGCACCTTACCCTTCCCAAAGGTGAGGCCAGGGTCAGGTGGGGCCGGGCTGCCGGGGTGGGACAGATTAGCCGGAGGATGGCTGGCACCTGAGTTCGAGCAGACGCAGGAAAGTCAGTTGCAGCCCTGGCCTGGGCTGGGTGTGCTCCGAGCCGGACCAGCCAGCCCTGCTGTTCAGACTCTCCCTGGGCCCCAGGCTCGGGTGGGCAAGGGCCCGTGTGTTTGCATACCCACCCGAGCCTGTGCGAGATGTTCAGAGCAGTCGTGCCCCAGCGCCTCACAGACAGGGAAATTGTACCCTAGAGTTACAAAGCAATTGTCTAGCTCAGCAGCTGAACGAGCGTGAAATGGAGCAGAAAGCAGCTAAATAAAATTGGCCTGGCCGTGTTGGGGAGCGAGGGTACGCACATGTGTGCTGGCCTGGTGTGCTTCAGACACGCACGCGCATGCACCCACACACTGCTCACCTGGCCCTGCCTGCCACCAGGCCAGGCGCTGGCCTGCGTCCCATGTCCCTCTCCAGGGGGCCGGGGAGTGGCCACCTCCAGGACTCCCCATGGCTCTGGGGTCCTAGCAGCTGCTTCGGAGTCTCCTCCACTTGCCCAGGACCCGCCCGTCCCAGGGGTGCTGCAGGCTCTGTCCCGTGGCGCCTGCTTTCTAGGGCCCGAGGAGGCTTCCCAGAGAAGGTGGCTGGGACACAGTCCTGGGGCCTCTGCTGGCCTCTGCTACCCAGTGTCTTGCATCCGGAGTTTCCGGCGCTGGTTCCCAGGCCCCCAGTCCTCCCTGTCTGGGTGGCTCTGTCCCCCAGGCCCCCTTGCCCCTTCCACTCAGCATCCTGCCAGTGGGGTCCCTGCAGCAGCACAGGGGTCTCCTATCAGTGGGACACCGGGAGGGCTGGGGCCTCACAGTGAGCTCCGACCTCTGACCCTGGGACTGCAGCCCCCTGGGAGCAGAGCCTCCTGTCACTGCTCCAGGGTCTGACCGCACAGCTGTAGCCAGGGTGACACCTGCAGACCGTGGCTGGTGGCCCTCGTGCTGCTGGACAGAGCAAGGGCCAGAGGGACCTGGGGGAGGGGACTGAGCGATCAGCTACCCCCAGCCACACTGGGGCGGGGACCTGGTCACCTCTGCCCCCTTCCCCACGAGTGTGCGCACACACGTACACACATGTGCCCTGCAGGACACGACAGCGTGATGGCCCTTGCTGAGGAGGACCCAGGCTGCTGCGTCCTCGCGTGGCTGAGGGCATCTGTGCCCGGCAGGGAGGCAGAGGATACGGCTTCCTGTCACCTCCTGGAGAGCACTTTGACAGAGAAGGGCGGGGAGGGTTACAACAGGTGGGGAGGTGCCTGGGGGCGGGACACGGAGGGGCCACCTGGCGGTGGGTGTTGTGGGCCGTGTCCTGGCTGGGTGATGTGCGCAGCTAGAGTTGAACCCTGGCCTTGTGAGGTGGGAGGAGCTGTGGTGACCCCCTCTGGGCCTGAGGCTGCGTGAGGCGCCCTGCAGCCTTGTCCTGGCGCAGCTGCCAAGCTGAGTGTGGGGAGCGAGCGACTTCCTGTCTCAGCCCTCGGGGGACATGGCCCCCTCATCGGCTGAGACCTCTCAGCGCTCGGGGCTGGTGGCATCAGGGAGTGGGGCCCGGGGAGGCGGCCGAGCCGGGCCTGGGGAGGACGTGGTTGCCACAGTGTTGGCTGGAGTTGGGGACAGGCTGCCCGTGGGGACAGCGTCACCTGGCACCAAGAGTGGGGCACAGCACAGCCTCTGAGGGACGTGGTGGAGAATGGGGTGAGGGAATGGACGGTACGGCCCTCACGGGAGCCACCGTGAGGGTCCCTGAAGGAGGGCTCACGGACTGGGGTCCTCTCTGCCCGAGGTCCAGCTGCCCTTCGTCGAGACCTGTGGCCAGGAGCTTCCCGAGAGGCGCTGTCAGCTGGACCAGGGATGCAAGGGGAGCCCCATGCCCGAGGCCCAGCTTCTGGGGTGACCCAGGGCCTGCCATGATCCTGGCACCTCTGTTAGCTGTCTGGCCAGGCCTTGGTTTCCCTGCCTGTGCCCTGCGCCTGTGGCCCCAGAGGCTGCCGCTGTCCTGAGCGTGGCTTCCCCAGCGGGGAGGGAGGGGGGGAGTTGGGCCAGGGCCAGGAGTGTGTAAATCCTCCGGCCGCCACGGATAAGCCCCGTGGAGTTCAAAGCCGGCCGGGTGAGGCGCAGGGCTGTAATGAGGTTACTGATTCAACTGCTTCCTGGTGCTGCGGCCCAGAACCAGGGGAGGCTGGGAAGCCCCCGGGGAGGGATCTAAGTATTCCATAATTGACCAATTTAGCTTAAGTGTCCGTGTTGGCCCCGGGCAGAGGTCAGGCGGTGACAGCCCAGGTGGCTGGAGTCTTGTGCACGCAGCTCCTGATGGCGCCTGGCTTGGGCCGGCTAAGCGGGACCCTCAGGCAGTGGCCTGTCCTCCCGCCAGGCACGCTCGCTGTCTGCAGTGTCACCCTTCCTGTGCACCGCTGGCGGCCACAGCCTGGGACTCGGCGCCAGGCCGCCTGGATTCCAGTCATGCTGTCAGACTGGCGCTGCGGTGCCGCTAGGGCTCGTGTTCTCGGGGCCTTGGGGCCACACTTGGTGGCGTGCATGGCAGGGGGTCCTGGCTACTGGCGACCGACCCCACCTGTTCCCGAGGTGTCCCGAGGACAGGGCCTGGAGGAGGCCCCTGCAGTGCCCACTGCCTGTGCTGTCAGAGGCCTGGAGGTAGCCGTGCCCCCAGGGCCCCATCCTCTGGTCAACCCAGGCCCGGTGCCCAGATGATGGCCTCGAGGCTCTGTTTGCCCCAAACAGGGCTGGTATTGGCTGTGTGTGTCAGGGACCACATGGGCACGGCAGTGGCACAGGTGCTGAGCGGTCCCTCCAGGTGGGCCGTCTTGGTGGATGCTCCGAGCCGAGGATGGAGGTGGCTGGCGGGAGAGGAGAGAGTGGGCGCCCGGCCCAGGCGAGCGTGGGTCAGTGGGCCTGGGGTCACCCGGATTCACAGTCCCACCGTGCCCCGAACATCCCAGCCCTGCTTGCGATTGAGGGAAACCTGTCTGCTCCAGGACCTGTCCCTGAGGCCAGAAAGGTCAGGGCCGCTGCCCCAGACAGCCCTTGTGGCCCAGGTTCGTCCCCAGCGCCCTGGGGCTGCCCTCAGTGGGCTGCTGTGGCTGCCCTCGGGCGTGGGGGGCAGGGGTTAGTGTGGGCTGAGGCCGCGCTCCCTCCGACCTGCCCCTCTCTGGCCTCTGTTGCCTGGCGTCCCCGCTGCCTGTGACCCCTCTCTTCCTCCTGTCACTTGGGCTCCGTTCAGATGGGCTGGTGGCTTCTAGTTAGACCACACAGTTGGGCATGGGCTCCTTGGAAATGGCTTTGTGCCCTTCCCTGGCGGAGGGGGACAGCAGCGAGGCTGGGTTCGCAGGGTCCCAAAAGCCTTGGGCTCTGAGCTGGCACGTGGTGGCGGTGCCCAGCTGTAGGGGGCAGCGCGTGTGGCCGAAATCACGGCTTTAAGAATAGGGAGTGGAAGGAAAGGGGTGACCTTCTCTACCGGGTCCTGCCCTCCCCTGCCTGGAACCTTCCATGGCTCCACATTGCTCCTAGCACGGAAGCCAGCCCAACACCCAGGGTCAGGTGGCCCCATAGCCTCTCCTGCCGCATCCACCAGCCTCCCCCTCTTCCTGGTTTCCTCCTGTCTCACACTTAGTGGTGACACATGTTGTCCCATGTAGTGAGCGAGTGTCGGCTCTGATTCAGGGGCTTTGTGGCCAGTTCACCTTCCTAAGCCTCAGTTGCTTCACCTGTCAACTGCCTGGGGGAGTCCGGGCAGCTTTACAGAGGAGATGTTGTAGCTGGGTTTTGAAGGATGCACAGGAGTTCGATGTGTGGCGGTGGGTGGATGCTCTCCAGGGAGCTGTGGCCCAGCCCACCATGTGGGGCGGGTGTTGGAAGGGCCCCTTGCTGGCCAGGCTCCTTGGCCTGCTCTGGTCAGCTGGGCTATAGGTCTGTGCGGGCTAGGGGGTGTGAACGGGGGTGTGGCCACTGATCTGGAAATAAGTAGCCTGCAGGAGCCCAGGGGGACCGGGCCTGGCTGTGCCCTGGTGGCCCCCTGTCCCCCAGACTGGCTGCAGGTGGCCCTCTGAGCCCGGCCCTCTTGGCCGGACACCCTGTCCTCGCTGGGTGGGCTGCACGAGACTGCTGGCCCACGGTGAGTGGTGGCCTAGCGTGGCGGCGGCTCTGGGGCGCGTGGCCCTTTGCTGTACCACTCCGTCCCTGCCTCCCTCTGTCCTCTGCCCCGCGGGTGGGGGCTGCCCGGGACCCCTGTGTGCCGCCTGTGATGGCCCTGTCCCTCTGCGCCACACGGAGGACAGCGGCTCTGATTAGGACCAGAGTCCACGGGAGGTGGCGGCTGGCCCCATTCCACCCCACCCCTGCTCTTGGACTTTCTGCCTGGGATCAAGGTCGAGGAGGAGGAGGTGGGGCAGGGGCTTGCTTGGTCACTGCTGCCAGGCCGCCCAAGTCCAGGGGGCCAGGTCTTTGGTCGCCTCCACTTGTCTCCCTGGTAGTGCGAGACCCCCAGCCTGGGACCCCGGGACCCCGGAGAGGCTGAGGGCATTGGTCTCTGGGCAAATGGCAGAGGCTGGCCCAGGGCACCGGCCTGCCCAGGCCCCTCCAGGATATCGCCGGGCACGCGGCTGTCCATGGGCAGGCGTGGGGTCTTTCTCAAACCCACCTGGCCCGTGAGAGTTGGTGCGTAGCTCTTGTTTGCTGCGGAATCCACAGGACCAGGGCTCCTGAGCCTCGTGATGTTTGTTGAATGAGTTAACGCTCTAGGGCGGCTCCCTGCCCCCCGCCCCGCCTCCCAGGTCAGAAATCACCATGGCTGAGGGGGTGAAGGATCTGTCCTTACCGGAATCGCTGTCCTCTGGCCCCGTGGCCAGCTCACCCTGCACGGCGAACTCCTCCACCGGCCCTGGCGCCCTTTTGTGCTGGCGTTCCATGTTGCTGCCCCGCTGTGGGCAGAGCTTGGGTGTCCTGTGTGGAAAGTTGCTGGCCTGTGGGGGTCACACCGGCCAGAGGGTCAGGGCCAACCCGCCCCTGCCTGCTGTCCCCACTCGCCTGGCTCTGGCTGCCCTGGCGCCAGAGCTGAGCCACCCAGCATGCAGAGGAGAGAGCAGTGCCGGGTTAGGCTGGCAGCCTGGGACCGGATTTCCTTAAGCCATTCTGTGCCTCAGTTGTCTTTTTTGTAAGCTGGGCTGAGCCTTCCCACAGGGCAGTGAAGTAGGTGGGGCAAAGCAGTCATGGGTGGCAGGGGCCATGGCCCCTCGTGGCCTCTAGTGGCCTGGAGTTGGGGCTTGTAGTCGTGGCACCCCTGGCTCCAGTCTGTGATGGATGTACCAGAGATATGTGGGAGGTTGGCCCTTGTGAGTTGGGTCATGAAGGATGTATAGGAGTTTGCTTGGAGTCAGAGGCTCCTGGGGCAGAGCTTGGCCTGCTCTCCCGTGTTTGGACCATAGTACACTTCTCCCTGGGGTTTACTGTGCCTCCACAGCTTCATTTGAGGGACAGGACTTGAGCCCTGGGAGGCGGGGTAGGCGGGTGTCAGGCAGTGTAGCTGGCCGGTGCCAGCCCCAGAAGTGCCCGGGGGCTGGGGGGCACCGTGCTGGTCTCACAGGCACCTCTGTCCACTGCTGCCCGCAAGCTGAAGGCCGGTGGGAGATGAGGGGCAGCAGCAGAGGGACATGTGGGGCTCTGGAGGGACAGCAGGGGTGGGGCTGACTGGAGGTGACACAGAGCAGAGGAGCAGGGTCAGAGGGCAGCGGGGTCAGAGGGCTCTGGGTCTTCTGTGGGGGTGGAGCCAGAGCCAGGGGTGGTGCCTGGGCCCAGGGGCATGGTTTCTGGCCTGGTGGGGATGGAGGTGGGGGGCAGATGGGCACCCACGGGTGGAGGCTGGGGGGTGGACCCTTCCCGCTCCCTGGAGGACGCGCCGGGCGCTGGCTTGGCCCCCACCTCCCTGCAGGCCAGTGTCATCCCCTGGTCCGCCGTGGGCCCTGGTCCCGGAGCAGCAGCTGAAGGGACACAGAGCTGTCCCTGCAGGGCCGGTGGAGAAATGGGTGGTGTCGGGCTGGCGGCTGCTGCCGACTGGCGTGGAGATGGCAGGGGTCCGGGCCCTGGACATCCCTCCCTACCGCACACTCCCCTGCCCCCGGTGGCCCACGCTAGGAGACTGCTGGCCCTCAGGAGGTCCTGCTGGCCTGGGGTCTGGTGTGAAGGGCGACTCCCAGGACCCGGAGTGGGCGCTTACCGGACTGCGCTGTCCGAGGACCCCTACGTGTCTGCGTCTCTGCCAGTCTGCCTGGGTCATCCAGCGGTCTCCCTCTGCCGGTGACGTGGACAGGTGTGACACTCAGTCCCGGGTGGCTTGTGCCATGGCTGGTGCGGGACCAGGTTTATGGAAAGAAATGCATGGCTCTGGCAGGGCCCCTCCTGGCTACAGGCCTCGCAGGCCACTTCTGGGGTCAGAGTGGGCCAGCTCCAGCCCGGGGGGCGCCCGTCCCTCCGACCTGGCATACAACAGGTCACAGGGTTACGGGCAAGGTCACCTCCGTCACCCCAGGCTGAAGGGCTCGGGAGAGGCGTGCATCTGCCACAGCTGTGGCCTGTAGCCAGGTGTCAGTGGCTTCCCTGCCTGCCGTCCACGGCCAGGATTTATCTGCTGGTGGATGGTTATTGCGTCTCTGGCACTGGCCGAGCCGTGGCGGGTGGTGTGGGGGAGGGGACAGCTCCCGAGGCCCTGCGGCCTGAGCAGGGCTGATAAGCCTGCAAGCGCACTGGCGGGCAGCGCCGCCCCTCCCCTGGACACGACTGTGGGCCTGCACCTGCTCAGCTTGGATGGGACTGTGGGGAGCCGGGCCTGGGGGCCTCAGGTCTCCAGGGATCCTGAGCTCTGCAGTCCTGCGGGGCTCCCGTGACGCCCCACCCCGGCCTCCTTCCCCACTGACCCTTCTGCCCTCTTGGCCTGCAGCCCTGCCTGCCACCCACCCCTTCGGGTTTCCCTGGCCGCCTTCCTGAGAACAGCACTGCCATTGTATCACCACCATTGTCTGCCTCCCACCGTGGCCTCTGCACTTGGTGTTTGGCGGCTCCTGGCAGCAGGGACCTGGGGACTCTGCGGTACCTGGCTTACCGGCCGTGTGCCTGGTGTCTGGCTGGGTGGGCAGAGCCCCCACTGGGGGCTGCTGCAGGGGCTGGGAGGCCTGCAGGGCTTGGGACCCTGTCTCTGCACCTGCAGCCCTGCCCATCTGGGCCTTGTCCGTGGGGTCCCCGTCATGTGCTCTCTGCCAGCCCAGGGGTCAGCAGCCAAGCTGGGACCAGGGTGGCTGGCGTGTGGCCTCCGCTCCCTTCCTTCCTGCCGGCCTTGGTCCCCCTGGCTATCAGAGCTCCTCTGGGACCTGGAGCTGGAACACCGGGGATGGTGTTAGGCCGGCCCACACGCATGCACGAGTGCACGCCTGTCCATTCAGTACGTGACCCTGAGTGCGCGTGTGAGACTGCGAGTCTGTGTGTGGGGTCCACATCGGAGCATGAGTGTGCATGCCACTGTGCCCTGGTGTGAGTCCATGCACACCGTTCATGTGTGAGCTGTTGTTTCCAGGAAGAGCCCCCGGCCAGGCAGGGCCAGGTCCCAGGAGGTGGCGAGAGTGGTGGGTGGCTGCCCTGGTGGGGCTCCTGCGTGTCACTGGAGCCCTGGAATTTCACACCCGGGCCGGTGGGGCTCCCCTCTCCCCTGCCTGCGTCCTGCTGCCCTGCCCAGGCCGTGTCACCTGCCATCCCAAGCACGGGCGCCAGGCAGGCCCGTTGACCAGGCAGTGCTGACCACAGCTCCTTGCTGCCTGAGCCCGTGGTGACAGGCCACCTCCCCAGGGAGGCCGAGCAAGGTGGGTGCCCAGCGCTGGCCCAGGGGGCCGCCCCTGCTCTCTGATCCCGAGTCCGGAGTTAGTCACGCACACTTGAGTGGGAGTGAGCCTGGTGCGAACCTGGAAAGGCCTAGCAGGAAAGAAGGGGAAGGAAGGCTTCCTCTGATTGTGTGGCAAGGAAATCGAGGTCCGCAAGGGCTGGGTGAGCAGACTGTGGTCCAGCACGCCTGTCCCTAACTGCGCCTCTGGGGGGGGTGCAGACAGTGGCCCAAGAGGAGCAGGAGGAGGGTGGCCGGCCTGTGACGTGGCCGTGCACCAGGAGGCCGAGGGCATGCGGGGCTAGGACTCGAACCCTGGCCCTCTGGGTTCCGCGGGGATTCTTCCTGCCACGGTCCCAGGCTCCTGGTTGGCACAGGTCCCGGGCAGCTGGGTGGGGATGTTCTTCGCCCAGGAGGGCCGGCGCTACGGCCGTCCTGCTAGGCGGGAGATGCCTCGTTTCCTACACAAACAACTGGCGCTGGCTGGAGCAATTTTATTTTTATTTCCTATTTTTACTTCCCCGTTGGCTCTTTTTAGCAACCTGGGGTGAGATAGGCCCGCCCTCCCGTCTCCACTGGGCTTCCTGGCCTGGGCTGGGGACCTTGGGGTGGGGGGCGTGTCTGTCCTGGGCGCTGTGGCTGTCACCAGGAGGGCCGGGAGCCCAAGCCTCCCAGGGGTTCTGCTGGCCCTTTCCGTCTTCTGGGATGGGCTGTGTGCAGTGGCAGGTGGGAGTGTGCCTTGGCAGATGACTCAGTTTCCCCACACGCCCCTTTGGTTCCTGCAGGAGCTGCTTCGTGGGGTGGGGTGGGATGTGGACTTTGGGTGAATAAATATGCAGTGTGCCTGATTGGACCTGTCTGGGCAGGGTGTGGAGAGGCGGGGCGGGCTCTGGCTTGTTCAGACCCGGCCCAGCCCTGTGAGGGATTGCTGTGCCCATCCTGGGGCGGGGCTGTCTGAGCATTGGCCACTGGGGCTGCCCCAGACCTGGCGACCCCTGAGGCTCTTCCGGGCGCAGCAGGCTGTGAGCTGACGCTTGGAGGGACCCCTGGCCGAGTGCGTGTTGGGCAGAATCTGGCCAGCGGGGTTCACGCGGGGTTTGGGGAGGTAGTCACCCTGTTTACGGGGGAGGACCAGGCCCAGAGAGGCCAGGTGGAGGCTCAAGGCTGCTGGCGCTGAATGTGCAGGGCCCAGGGCTGTGTTTTGCAGAATGGAAACTGAGGCACAGCCAGCTGGGGTCCCACAGGGGCTGTGTGTGGAGCAGGGCCTGGCCCTTGGTTGGAGCGCTCCACACCCTCGGCCTCCGAACTGTGTGTGGGGCTCTGCTCTGCATCCCGGCCTTGGAGCCGGGACTGCAGGGCTGGCTGCCTATCCCCAGCACGAGGCCCTCTCCCAACTGGGCCAGGGCGCCTTCTCCCTGAAATCAGGGTGCGGCCTGGCTGGCTCAGCAGATGTGATGTCCCTGGTGCCCTGGTGCCCTGGTGCCCTCCCTGTGGGACGCAGTGACCCTTTTGTGGAGCGCCTGCCTGTCCCTGTGTGTCCCACCTGGGGCCTGGGCCCACCCCCCACCCCCACACACCTGGCAGGTACCTGCTCCCATCCCTGCCCTTCCGCTCCCGTTCCTGGGCTGGGACCCAGAGCCCTGTCCCGGGAGCTCCGCCAGGCCCGCATCCCTGCCCTGCTGTGGAGGTCGTCACATGGCTCACTGGGGTCCCGGCCTGCCCCAGCCCCCAGCTTCCCTGGCGCCCGCTGGCACTAGCAGGTGGGGCTGTTCTGGGGGAAGGGGGTGCCTGGTGCTGTGGGTGCTTGCGCTGTCTCCTTGGGGCTCAGCTTCCTGCCTTCGGCCGCCCGCCGGAAGGGGCTGTGATTGGGGTCCGCCCTGCGTGCCTGACTCAGCAGCCACGGGGTGGGGGAAGCCACAGGGTTCTCGATGAAACCCTAACCCTGGGCACCCGCCCAGGCCCCGATTTTGATCACGGAGGGGGGTGCGGAGCCCCTGGTTCCTGTCCTGGGGCTCCCAACAGGGACGGGGTGGGCTGGACCCAGCAGACTCCTGCTGCTTCCTGGCAGGGACGCCTCCCATTCCGGTGGTGACTGCCGCATGACACCTCCTCCAGGAAGCTCGCCTGGGTTAGGTCCCTGCAGTTCCTTGCTTTGCCTCCTTGGGATCAGGGTTGGTATGGACTGGGCAGCTCTGGCAGTGGGCGCGGAGGTGGGGGAGGACGGTGCTGTCTGCCCCCTGGGCCACACAGCCAAGCCTCCCCAGGCAGAGGGGCCTGAGAGCGAGTTGGGGGTGGACTCCGAGGCCCGGCTGGAGGGGCTGTGGTCAGCAGGCCCCACTACCGAGGCTCCAGCCCCCTGCAGCCCAGCGAGTGCCACAGTCCCTGCAGCAGCCGGGCCCCTGGTGGCAGTGGGGCGAGCGTCCGCTCTGCAAGAGCTGGTGCTGTGCCAGGGTGGAAGCCTGAGACCGCAGCTGGGCAGATGCGGGGTCCCCTTGGGGTCTGCGCGGAGAGGCGATGCCTGGCCTCTGTCCCTCCTGGGTCCCGAGTCTGAGCACCGCCTGCCTCAGTCTCCTAGGGCGTCTGCCAGACAGGACGGGAAGGGCAGGGGCCCCTCAGGGACCGGGTGGAGGTGGCGTCACCACTGCGCCCCCGGCCCCCCTGGCGGCGACGCAGAGCGCAGAGCGTCAGTGCTGCAGGAACGTGGAAGTCGTTAGCGGCTCCACTCTGGCCCGGTTCATTCATGACGAAATCTGGGTCAGCTCCCAGCAGGATGAGCCAGGAGCTGGCACCTCGCACGGGACAGCGGAGATCCGGGTGTGCAGACGCCGCTTCCGGGGGTGCACCCCCACGCCTGCGGCTTCCAGGCCCCCCACGCCGGCCCCTCCTGAGCACGTCAGACGCAGGGCCTGCGCTCTGGCTGTGGTCCCCGTGCCTCCGTTTCCCGCCTGGTCCTCCATGGCTGCTGGCCTCCCTGCGTCCTCCCCAGACTCCCTGGCCACAGTGGCCATGCCCCCGCCAGCGCCGTGAGGACCTGGCCCAGCCGCTGGGTGCCGGTCACCGTCCGCTTGTGGCTCTGGGCCTGGGGTGCCTGGGCTTCGCAGACCCGGCCTGTTCCTGGGGCCACCTTGGGGGTGTTTGTGGAGGAAGTGTGGGGGCGCGGTGTGCTCCCCGGCCCCAGGCCCTGTTCTGGCGCCTGCCCCACCCCCCATCTCCCTTGTGGGGTCTTCGGTTGCACCAGGGCTCTCTGCCAGCGTGGGGTGCTCCCCAGAGGACAGCAAGGGGTGGCGGAGGGGAAGCCGGGCGACCCTGTCCCCACGGGCCCGAGTCCCCTGCACACCCCGAGGAGGTGGCAGCCTGGTGGTGCTGTCACCTGGCCAGCATGGGGTGGTGGGCAGAGAAAGGGTTAAGGAGCCCGGGAAGTAGTAACGTTTCTAATTTTCCTGTGTGATTTAATAAAAATGCAAATCGCTGGGCGGAGGACATGCACCACCGTGGTGTTGGCCGAGATTAATTGCGGCCGCCCGGTGGTCAGCCTGCCTTTGTCTCCACGTCCTGAGCGAGGCTGGCTCCTCTGCCCGCCCCTGGGGGCCGGAGCCCAAGGGCAGAGCCGTGCCCTCCACCCGATGGGCAGCTGGAGAGAGGGGTCGTCTTCCGAGGAGGACAGGGGGCCGGGCTTGTGGGAGCTGGTTGTCCTTTGACCGCCTGCAGGAGCTGGCCTGCGCCGGGATGGCCTGGGGCCTACGCTGATGATGGCTGTGTCTCAGGTAGTTGTGTGGATGGTCCCTGGCCTTCAGGGTAACACGGGCTGAGGCCACGGATGAGAAGGAGCAGCCTGTCAGAGATGTAGGGGAAAATCCTCAGGGCTCGCCAGCATCTCGTGCAAAGGGCCTGGGGTGGGAGGCTTGGCAGGCTCAGTTCGGAGTGACTGCAGAGTTTGGCTTTGCGTGGAGGTGCCAACAGTGGGGGCGTGAGGCGGGAGGGGCCGAGGGTGCAGCATAGGGCTGCCTGGGATCGGGACAGCAGCAGGTGGGGACCGCAGGGCTGGGGAGACTCGGAGCCTCCCAGGAGGTGGGACTAATTCAGGATGTCCCGCGGGACACCTGGGGAGCATGGCCCGGACCTTGTGGGTGAGCATGGCATGGTGCACGTGCTGGTTGCAGAGTCTCTCTGAGCTCGGGATGCTCACCAAGAAAGTCCCTGTGGTCCCCTGTGCCCTGGCTGTCTCGAGTAGCGGCTCGTCTCCTGAGACAGCTTCGAGGGCATCAGGCGCAGGCTGAGGATCAGCTCTCGGGGGATGCGGCATCCCAGCTGAGCTCAGCCAGACCTGAGCAGCCGCGGCCTCGCGACCTCAGCGGCCCTCATGGGGAGGGTGGGGTCTGAGACCGGCGTGTGGCCCAGTCCCCGGCAAGGAAGGGCGGACCCAGGGAGCTGCCTGCCAAGGGCCAGCCGGGGAGGGGCCTGGAGACCCCGGCTTCCTGCCCCAGCTGCACCGCCCAGGGCTTCTGCCTCCATCGGCCGTGCGGCAGGAGGGCTCATCCCGGGGGTGTGGGCTCTGCAGGGGCAGCTTCCTGTCGGGTGATGACCCCACTTCGGGCTGTGACCCCGTGCACCCGCTGGAGGATTCAGGGTCCTTCGTCTCACTTGATTGCTTGCACCCTTGGAAGGGCGGCTCCATGCCCGACCCCTGGGGCTGAGCCTGTTGCTGGGCGGTGTCTTCGAGGGCTGGCTGTGAGGGTGGGCAGGGCGGGCATTTCTGCCCTGCACGGGGAGATGCTGCACCGATTGCATGTCTGAGAGGCGTGGCCCGTCCAGGGTCAGCTGGGCAGCCGGCCAGTGTCACAGCCGCCCACAGGGGAGGGAGGATCTGGCTGAGGGAGCCCTTGGCTGGGATTTAGGAGCCCTCTGCCTCTCTGAGCCTCAGTTCTGTGTCAGTGGAGGGAAGGTGACTGTCCCTGCCTCATGGGGCACGGCCCAGGGCCTGATGTGCCGGGCAGCGGTGCCTCTGCCAGGCCCCCTACACCCCTGTGCCAAGCCTTGTGGCTTCTGGCTGGTGTCTTGCTTCTAGGGGTTCAGGGTACACTGGCCAATGCCACGTGGGAGGCTGTGCCTGGTCCTTGCTCTGCCCACACTCACCTAGCTGGCTCACCTGGGGAGGCATCCTCCTCACTGCCTCAGTGGGGCATCGGGCTCGGCTCCCTGCCAAGTGTGTGTAGCCTGGACATGGAGTGGCTGATAGCTGGAGGTGTTAGCACTGGGGGCCAGGCCCTCTGAGCACTGTGCTTGAGGAATGACCATGTCAGGGCCTGATTCTCCTGGGGGCTTCAAGGGGTCTGGGTGGGGGCCTATGCCCCTGGGCCACGGGATCCTAGTTTGGGAAGCTGTGGCCGGGGTCACCTCGAGGGCCATGTGCCAGCGGTGGGCACAGCAGGAGGCTGAGGCAGGCTGGTCTGTAGCCCCGCCCACATTGGGCCTGTTCATTACACTGCTCTGAGTCTGGTACCCTGAACTTGGTGCTTCCTGGCACGGGGAGCCCCGGAAGAGGGCAACGATCCTGCACCTCAGGAAATGCAATCCCTTCCCTGGCCTGTGAATATTTCATCAGCAGATTAAAAATTGAAGCCACGCGTCCCCAGCCCTGCTCCAGGAGGGTGGAGGAGGGCCAGGCTGGCGTGCGCATTTTTCTCGGTAATGGAGCCGTGTCAATTAGAAAATGACACTGCTGTTTAAAATGTCGTTGCGAGGCCCTCTTTAATTAAGGCCGAGGCGTAATAACCGATCTGCTGTCGTGAGTGAATTTTTAACATCAGGGTGAGAGGTGAATGGGGCAGGGTAGGGGTTCGTCCCAGGGTGAGAGGGCCTTGGGTAATGGACGGCGGCCTTGCTGGGTGTGCGTGTGCACATGAGTGTGCTGGGGCGGGACAGCCTGGTGCCTCCCTGTCAGTCAGAGAGCCGTGTGGGTGTGCGCAGCTCTGCATGGCCCCGGAGCACCATGGGAGGGAGCGAGGTTGCCCGGGCAGCTTTGGGCACAGGGCCGAGGTGCAGCAAAGGGAAGGTGTTTTGGGGTTGCGGTGAGGTTGGGCTGTGGCTTTGGGGCTGCTGGCAAGCTGACCCTGGCCTCCCGTCCCAGGCCCCCACATGGCCCGATCCTGCCCTGCTTCATCCCTGCCCAGCAGCAGGCAGAATGGCTGAGGGTCCTGTCCTGACCACCCGGGCCTCAGCTGCTGTCTGGCTGGGCTGCCAGCAGGCCCTTGTTTTCCTTTGGCGGGGCCTGAAGCGTGCCCCGGTTGTGTCCTGCAGCTCCCAGGCGAGGGCGTATCTTGAGGTGTCAGCTTCCCTGGGGAAACAGTGGGACCCACGGAGATAGAAGAGTGCAGGGCAGGGCTGTCGTGCTGCGGGGAGCTGGGGCTGCCGTGGGTCCCTGGCGTGGGACCTCGGCTGCGTGGCCTGCTGCAGTGGCTCTTTGGCTGCTTCCGGGCTAGAGTGTGGACTGGTGCGGCTGGTGGGAGCCAGAGGCAACCAGCCTCGCCTGGGGACGTGGAGGTCTCTGTGGGGCAGTGGTGGGAACTGAGTCAGCTGGAGGGGCTTGGTGACAGGGGCTGTCCCCCACCTTCCTTGGCGGGGAAACCAGCCCCTGTCCAGTGCTCTTCTCTGGCCCTTCCTGTCTCTGGGGACACTCAGCCTGCCTCCTGGTGCCCGCTCAGAGAGACAGGGATTGATGCCACTTGGGCTCTGCCTGGGCTGGTCCCTGGGTGCGGCTGAGGTATGAGTAGCCCTGGGACCCTGTCCGTGCCTGGACAGTTGGGGTACAGGCCCTTCTGGAACCGGGAAGCTGGAGGTGAAAGCCAGGCTCTAGATTTTGAAATCAGAGCAAAATCCGAGCTGTGCTCAGCTGGGGAGGAGGTGAGCTTATTTTCTTAAATGGATTTGAAGGGTTGCAGGACTCCTGCTCCTAAATCTCTCCAAAAGTGGAATTTCTCTCAGCCCTGGGTTGTGGCAGGCCTCAGGCCAGCTCGATGGAGGGGGACCCGCTGCCCTAGGCTGTGTGTGCTTTTGTGCCCATGTGTGTGGAGCTTATGTGCCGCTCACGGGAGCTGGGGCTCTCAGTCCACTGTATGAAGCAGTCAGCTGTCTTGTGCCCCAGTGCCCAGCTGGACCCCAGAGTGACTCGCAGGTCACCCTATGCATACCTTCTTTGCACAGGAGGGAGGGTTGTTGCTTCAGGCTGTTGATGCTAGGCCTCAGGGAAGGAGGGGACACCCCTGATGCCTTTGGAACCTGTCCCGTTCTCGGGTCTGGAAGTACATCTGCTGGGGAGGCCATGTCATTTGTAACATGTGTCCATACCTCTCGTGGATGATGGTGCTGCAGAGGAGAAGGTCCTGTGGGCTGGGGCTAGTTTGAGTGCTAGTGACACTGTGGAGAGCTGCGGTCCTGGGGGAGGGGGCCTGTTCACTGAAGGGATAGGGGTCATAGGTCCTTGGACCACGGTCACTGCTGCAAAGTGAGCATGGGCCGTGCCTGGAGGAGTGGGGTGTGCTGTCCTTCCAGTGCGTCCCCTGTGACTGGTGGGTTGAGGCTGCCTGGGCTCAGCAGCAATAGTCAGACACTATAGTGAGAGAGGATGCGGTGATGGATTGGTAATGTCTGCAGGGCACAGCCAGGGTGTTCAGGGCTATTCCTAGGCTGCAGTGATAGAGGGTGCAGTGATGAATTGGTAATGTCTGCTGGGCAGAGCCAGGGTGGTGAGGGCTGTTCCTAACTGCAGAGATAGAGGGTGTGGTGGTAGATTGGTGATGTCTGTGGGGCAGAGCCAGAGTGCTCAGGGGTGTTCCTAGGCTGCAGTGATAGAGGGTGTGGTGATGGATTGGTGATGTCTGCAGGGCACAGCCAGGGTGTTCAGGGCTATTCCTAGGCTGCAGTGATAGAGGGTGCAGTGATGAATTGGTAATGTCTGCTGGGCAGAGCCAGGGTGGTGAGGGCTGTTCCTAACTGCAGTGATAGCGGGTGTGGTGATGGATTGGTGATGCCTATAGGGTAGAGCCAGGGTGGTTGGGGTTGCATGTGGCTCTGGCCATCCTGATTGGGATCTCCTGTGGCTCATGTCCTGTTGTCCTGCCCGCAGCTGAGTGTGGCTGTTTGTCCTCATAACATCTGCAGAACTTCAGCCCATGGCTCTGTGATCTTTCAGACCCCTCCTCCTTGGCGGCCGTAGTGTGTTAAGGCCTGTGGTACTTGGGAGCAGAATGTGTGGACACACCCCCCCCACAGTAGCCTGGCTGTGGCTCTCCCCTGGCTGCCTGTCAGGACCATCGAAGGGCTTTTTGACTCCTAGTGGCCAAGCTGGGCTATCCCCAGTGCACCTCATGGCCTCCCTGGAGGCACACATGCTCAGAGGCTGAGCTGCTGCTCAGCATCCTCAGTGTGGGTCGGATCTCATTGCACTCACTCCTTTGGCCATGGGTGTCTGTGCCCCTGATTGTCTCTGTCCCTCAGCCATGCACTGTGGCTTCTCTGGGGGCAAGCACACACCAGCGTCCTGGGGGAGGGTGTGTGGATGGAGGTGCTAAGAGCCCACTGGGCCGGAGTCCTGGGCATCGGACCTGAGGGGCCCGCAGGAGGCTATGTGAGCAGGCTGTGTCCAGGTCACATGGATGCCCTCCCGTCATCCTGGCTCGGGGGCTCAGGGCCCAGCGGGGCGTCCCTGTGTCTGTCTGAGCCCACTGCGGGTGCCGGGCCCTGGGGGTGCAGCTCCCTGAGCGGTTGGCTGAGTCCTGGCTGCCCCTTGGTCACTTGTGAAGGGTCAGGGAGATCCGTGGCCTCCCACCCCACCTTGGGTGCCAGCCCCGGTCTCCCCTCGAGCCCCGCCAACACTGTGGTCACTGGTTGTCATTTCTCATACTTGGATCTACTGCTCGGGTGTGGACAGGGAGGGAGGGCCCAGACCTGGTCCTGGAGAGTGGGTGGCCCTTGGCCCGTTCCTGCGTGTCCTGGCCGGGGTGGGGGAGCCCTGCTGTCCGACCGCCTCCTACCCCTCCTGTCCATTCCCAGCCCCTGTCCCACCAGGGGAGGGGAACTGTCAGGCTCCTAGGAGTGACCCTCCCTGAGGAGCTCAGGGGTCTTAGACAAGTTCCTTCACCTCTCTGAGCCCTGATTTCCTTATCTGCAATGGAAGAAGGTAGTCACTAAGTTGCCCAGGCTGGACTTGAACCTGGGATCCTCCTGCTGCAACCTCCTGGGGTGCTGGGATTGTAGGTCCGTGGCACCACGTCTGGCTCTTTTTGGGATTTGTGAGGTGGAAAATCACTGACTACCTCACGCTGGGACACAGCTGGGACGTGGCTGCAGCCTGGGCCGGGGTCTGCATGTCTGTGGGCTTGAGGAGTGGGCTTGTCCCACAGGTGTCCCTACTCATGCCTGCTGCCATGGCCTGTGGGGCAGCGGGCAGCATGGTGCCCAGAGGCTGTGCAGCCGTGGTTGGGCTCGCCTGCCAACAGGAGGCTGGGCAGGGTCAGTACTTTGCTCTGAGGGTGCCCTGTCCCCCTGTGTTGGTCCAGCGGGGAGCCGGCTGTGTGTTGTTCCTAGGGCCGCACCTGATCAGTGTCTCCTGGGCCAGCTGTCCTTGGGCCACACAGCGAGGCTGGAGAGGGAGGGTGGGCTGCATGGCTTCCTTACAACGTCCAGCGTCCGAGTGCTGTGCAGGGGAGGGAGTCCCCTGGCTGGCGCATGTGGCCTCGCCTTCACGGGCTGGGAGAGGATGGATTTCCCAGGCCGGGCCTTGCCCTGCCCTGCGACCCGCTCAGCTGCCACCGTGATGGTTCTGATAGGGGAGTCCCCCAGGGTTGCACCCTGTTCCTTCCCGGCACAGAACCCGGGTGCCCCAGCTCAGCACCCCCAGGAAGTGCGGAGGCCCGAGTGGAGCTGGGGAGGCCGGGGCACAGCTCGGTGGAAACAAAGCAAAGCAAAACAAAATAAAACAAAGCACCAGCCGAGCCCACCCAGCCCACACCCATGCCTGCTTATCGGGTCTGCAGGCCTGGCCTGTCGCAATCACCAGCTCTGTGCAGTTGAGAAACGTGATGAGCAGATAGTAGCCTGGTGCTGCAGCGTCTGAGCGGTCGGACAGGTTTCGTTCCTGCCTGGAGTGAGGCCTTTCCGGCACCAGGAGCAGAAACCTGGCCAGAGTTCACCGTCCAGCTGTGGTGGCCTCTGCCTTGTGGGCTCCTGGGAGGGGGCGCAAGGGCCCCGGCTGGGTCACTCTGAGGAGCTGTGGCTGCTTCTGTCACCCGCAGAAGCTTTTCCCAGGCCTCAGTTTCTGCGTTTGCTCAGCGGGGGCATGGGGCGGTGGTCATAGAGGTCTGGATATCCCCAGAGCTGGCACTGCAGCCCTCTGGGGACTGGGCTGGGTGCGGGTGGGGAGTCAGGCACAGGGCGGAGTGGGCATCCTGAGCAGAGAGCCCGGTGCTAGCATAGGCCTCACCGGAAGGGAGCAGAAAGGGCCACCCTCGGGTGCAGCCTGCGTCCGTCAGTGACGACATGTGCATAGCCACGGCCGGCCGCTTCCCAACTTGTTTATCAGCTTTCCCAGCAACCTTTGACCCACCTTACCCCGGGGGACTCTGTGGCCGACCCCAGGACGGAGGGCGAGGTGACCATTCGGGAGGAGGCAGAGAACCCCACAGAAGACCGGGAAGTGGTGGGATCAGGCGGAGTCGGCACCCTTCTGGGGTCTGGCGTGGAGGGAGTGAGGCGATGGCCACAGACCCTGATGTGTTGCTCTGGGGTCCCGGTGGGATGTGGGCACCCCAAGTCCAGGGCTCCCTCAGCCTGGGGTGGTGGAGCTGGAGGGAGGGCTTACTGGAGGAGGTGACGACTGCCGGTCACGGAGGGGCACAGACCAGGGCGGGCATATTTGACGGCCTGGAGGAGAGAGAAGCTCTGGAGTTCCGAGTGCGGGGCCTGAACTCCAGCCCAGAGCCCGAGGGATAGGGAGTCCACAGGAACACACAGGTCCGGCTCCAGGTGCTCCAGGCCCCTGCCCGTCTCGGGCTTCCTGCCCGCCAGGGTGCACACAGCTCACGCTTAGGCAGGTCCTGAAGGCCAAGGCAGAGACCAGAGTTCCGGGTTTGCTGTCCTAGGCTCCGGGGAAGGCAAAGGGAGCAGGAGAACCCTGCTGAGAGCTTGCGGCCCTCGTGGAGGGGCTTCGCGAAGCCCCGCACCTCCCACTCTTACCCTTGCCTGTTTTCGGGGAGCCTCAGCGGAGTTCTGGGAGTATTGATCAGACAGGCAGCTGGTGTCTTGGGAGCCCAGGGGGCAGTTTTAGGGGAGACAGCGAGCAGTGGGCGGAGGGCCGGCCTGCAGGCAGTGGCTGGAGAAGCTCTCAGGCCCGCTGTGGCCGAGTGAGGGAGAAGTGAGGGGTTCTCCTGGGGCCGGGGTCCACCGTTCACCCCCGAGAGTGGCATTGAGTGGGGTTAGAAACCTCTGCTCTCACTGTGCAGTGGGGGAAACCGAGGCTGTGCCGGGGCTGTGATACACAGCTGATGAGGTGCTCCAGGTGTCCCTCCCTGCCCTTCTCTGTCCACCCTGCCCTGGGTCCTCGCCGGCCTCCTGCCTGGCACTGTCTGCCCGGCACTGTCTGCCCGGTCCTGTCCTGCTCGACCTGGCTCGGGGGATGGTGCGTCCTACAGGTCATCAGGGCCTGCCCTCGCCCTGAGCTCTGGCCTTCTCAGGGTGTCCATTCACCTGGAGGCTGAGGGTGCCCGGTGCGGGAGGCGCTGGAGGTGACGGCTGGCTCCATCCCCAAACGACAGGGCCTGGCTTGTTTTTCCTGGAGACGGATGTCGCCCCTGTGCGGGGTGGACAGTGGGCCTGGCATCAGGAGGGCCTTGCGTGTGGCTGAGGGCAGGGCAGATGTGAGCCCTGCTCGGGTGGGCCATGGGCTGAGGCGCCCCCTGCCCCATCCTGCCCATGGTGGAGGCCCTGTCATGTCCCTGTGGGCTGGGCCCTGGTCACCAGTCCCTCTGCCGTGGCTCTGGCCAGGCCTGGCTCCTCCTCGACCCCTGGGAGCCAGTAGCAGCAGGTTTGGAGCTGCCCAGGTGGCGTCAGTGGGGGGTGCCGCCCTGGCCATACCACACTGCTGTGCCGGCCAGCAGGGTGACCCCCCGGGTCCTCTCCTGGGTCTGAGCGCTCATGCTGTCCTGCCTGGGAGGGGCAGCGTCGCTGAGGGGAGCTTGGAGCTGTTGGCCCTCAGCAGCCTTGGCTGGGCTATGGAGCACAGGGAGAGGCTGCTGCTTCCCGCTCCCACCCTGCAGTCACGGGAACAGCGCTCTGCAGCCCTTGCAGGTGGTGGTGGTCCACGGCGCTGGGCCGTGTGGCCTCCGTCGAAACCCATCCCCTCCGAAGCCTCAGTTTCTCTTTCCTGAGAGTTGGTGTTGGCCAGTGCTCACCGTGCCAGGCCCCTCGTCCAGTGCCGCTGCATGGCTGCCTCTGCGTGGCCACTTGTCACTCTCAGGCCTGAAGTGTTTTTGAAGCAGGAGTCCCCACCCCAGGCCCTGAGGCCGCCTGACTGTGCTGGTCTGGAGGGGCACTTGGGCCTTGGCCTTCCCTGGGTGGCCGTGAGTCTGTACCCTGAGGCTGCTGGGGAGCCCTTCTGGCTGGGCTGCCCTGGACAGAAGGGCCTGCTCCAGATCCCAGGTCCCTGCGAGAGGGGATGTCCCCAGGGAGCCTGGGCGGCCCCCAGGCAGGGGCAGGGGTGGGCTCAGGCCCTGTCTTTCCCCTGGCCTGGGTCTGGGAGCCCCCAGGGAGTTGGGGAGGGTGGGAGACCCCTGAGGCCATGAGGGCCCCCTCTGGGCAGCATTCCCGTCCCTGCCTGCCTGGCTCGGTGGCTGTGAGGGTGTGGCAGGCCCTGCCTCCCTGTTATCTGGTGGGCATCAGCCCAGCGAGTGCTGTCAGGCTGGACTTTCCCACGTGCCCTGCCATCTGACTCATCAAGCTAACGCTGGGACTGTCTTGCTAATTCATTCATCGACGAGCTGATTCTGGAACTTTCTCCGGCTGGGATCTGGGTCTCAGAGCAGGAAGGGAACTCGGCGGTCTCCTTAATGCCGTGCATGACACAGGTGGGGGAGCAGAGGCCTTCCGTGCACGGGGCTCGCTGTCCTCCCACCGGCCCGGTCTCTCTCTGCTCACACTGGGTGACCCTGGCCCAGCCTGCGTGGTGGCTCTGCCGGGTGCCGCAGTGGATCTGCACGCTGGGCTGTCTGTCCTGGCGTGAGAGGCCGGGGCCCACTGTCCAGGCCACCTGAGGACCTGGCCAGGCCTGCGTCCTCTGTCTCCAGCCTGGACCAGGGTGCCCCAGTGGCTGGGACGGCTGTCAGTGGCCTGGAGGGAAGATGCAGGTGACACACAAGGCCAGGGGTGCGGAGGGGCGGCAGCTCCTGGAGACTGAACGCCTGCTTCGCGCACCATCCATCAGGGCCGTCTGCGGCCGCCGCCCGCCATTTGTGGGTAATGAGCTCCCCGTGCTGTAATTTGTGTTTCCTAATTGTCGAGCAGTGCCTAATGGCCCTGATTAAAATCGGAGGGACTCGGGGTGGTCCTTCTTTGGCAGCAGGCTGTCAGCACTGCTCCGGTGAGGCAGGACTAGGGCGCGAGTGAGCACGCTGGTTTTCCTTCCGGTGTGCGTGAGGAGGGTTCCTCGTGCCTGTCCCCGGCGTCCCTTCCTGCTGTCCCTGCTGATCTTGCCTGTCTCCTGCCATCCTCTTGTGACCTGCCCTGGGCAGCTTGGAGCTGCCGTCCATGTGGCAGTGGGGCACTGTGCCCATGTGCCCCTGGGGCCGCTGTGGCTCGGTGTGGGAGGGTGCAGCAGGCAGGCCACGCTTGTCCATGGCCCGAGGTGGCCGAGGACACTGTGTCACCTGTCACCAGCCCCTCGGGTGGTGGGAGCATCCTAGATGCTGTGCCTGGCTGGGATTCCCTAAGCCTCTCTGCGGACTCCACATGTCTGTCGTTTCCAGAAACCCGAGGCCCGGCTTCCCTGACGCTGGCTGTCTGTAGTGGTGAGAGGTTGGGAGCCATATCCGACCTGGCCCTGCTGTGACCCTGTGGGACGTGAGTCCCCCCTGGGGCCTGCTCCTGGTGGGGGTGTGTGCCTGGGGTGCTGGCCACGCCAGGCTGTGGGCTCAGGGAGGACGGGCTCTCTGGGTAGGGGGCAGAGGCCCCATGACTGAGCCTACAGTGGCTTCACGCCCCACCCTGCTTTCTGGCCAGAAGTGCCCACTATATGGTGCCGTTCTGGGCTGCAAGCTCCATTTGGGTGAACCCTGTTGTCCTTAATCGGATGCATTGTGTCCGCAGAGCACCCTCCTCCTGAGTGGCGGGCATGGGTCCTCCTGCCTTGCCCTGTTCTGCCAGAGACTGGGTCCCTAGCGATGGTGTCACTGGGCTGCAGCCCAGTGCCTGGGGACTTGTCACTCTGTCCCTGGCAGCCCTGGGAGCCCGGGAGCACAGCGTCTCCTCCCTTCATTTCCTGCCTGTCTCCAGGGAGGCGGACACGTGCCCTGGGGGAACCCCCAGCTTCACACCTCTGGGGCTCCCATCTGAGCACCGCGGGGCCCTCTGCACCCGACTCTGGAGGGAGGTGACCGAGGCGGTGGTTGGATAGTCGCACACCCTCACCTCTGCACCCTGTGCCAAGGACTGAGTGCTGTTGCCACTCTGACGGGCACAGCGGGGCTGCTGACTGCCCGGCATGGCCCGTGCTGCCACGTCCTGAGCAGTGTGTGGTGGTAGGCACCACCTCACCGACCCTTTGGTTTTCTTGTCCTTCAGGACTCTAGACCCGCAAGGGTGTTGCCAACCTCCCTCTGGATGTCGAGCTGGTTACGGTGTCCTCCCTGGTCAGCAGGAGCTGAAGCCCAGGCCTTAGAGCAGCAGTGCGGAGCTGTGTGGGCCACAGGGTCCAGGTTAGGGCTCTTCAGGGAGCTGCGGCTGCTGTGGGAGTGAGCTTGTCCAGCCTGCGGTGGGCAGGGACCGGGCCGTGGGCTCCACTGTCCCAGGCTGTGGCCCTACTTTGTGGACACCAGAGCTCAAGTCTCCAATCCCTCATGCTCCAGTGGGGGGAAACTGAGGCTGGAGAGGGCTGTGCCCTGCCCGGGTGGTCCTGGAGAGAGGAGGAGGCCATGGTGTAGGGGTGCCGGCTTCTGTCTTGGGGGAGTGTGACCAGGCGCAGGTGCTGGGGTGCGGGGCCAGCGCACGGTGTGGGCTCCTGGCTGCAGGCCGACTGAGCCCCAGGCCTCGTGCAAGTGCTCTGTGACCTTGCTGAGTCGGCTTGAGGTCCCTGCGTCACAGCCAGGGGACAGCGGCCGGGGATGGTGGGCGTCTGGGGGACAGGGCCCTGATGGGGGGGCTGCGCAGTGCCCTGGGCGGGGACTCCGTGGTTTCTGGGCACGGCCTCGTGTGGATCAGAGGCCCTGGCGCTGAGCGTGGTGGTCCCTGCTCTTCCCTCAGCCTGGTCCCTGGAAGTGGACTGGGGCCTTGGACAGCCGTGCCATGGGCCCGGCACAGGCAGTGGGCACCAGGACTGGGTCTGCTGTGGGTGGCTGGAGGTGGCTTCGGCTCCTCCTTGGAGCTGGGGCAGGATGGGGCTCCGGTGAGGTTCCTGGTGGGAGGAAGACCCTCCAGGCCCCGCTGTTCACATGTCTGCTTTTGGGGGTCTGGCCGGGGGCCCGGCCTGTGGGCATATCACACAGATGCTCGGTGGTGTTGGAGCCTGGCTCCTGGGCTGTGCAGGTGCCAGGGCAGAGCTTGCTTGAAAGCCACCGGGCGGGATGGCAGTCAGGGTCGGGCAGAGGGGCGCTGGGGCATCTGCCCCTCAGAGCCGCAGGACTGTGTGTGTAGCAGCCCCCTGGTATGTCTGCCTGGTCCCTTTTCTTTATTATATTGTGGTACTGGGGCAGAGCCCACAGCCTTTACACTGAGCTACAGCCCCAGTGTCTGCTTAAATCTTTGCTTTGTAATTAGAGACAGGGTCTCGCTAAGTCACTGAGTTACCCAGGCTGGGCATGAACTTGTGGTCCTCCTGCCTCAGCCTCCCCAAGTGCTGGACTGCCTAGGCTTTCTGCAGAATCTCCGTCACCCCCTCCCTCCAGGCTCTAGGCCCTGCAGACTTGCGCCAGGTCTGGGAGGGTGTCTGGGCAGTGTGTCTGGGTGGTCCGCCGAGCACGGGGGAGCAGGACTGAGCCGCTCCTGCCTCCTTTGGGGACTTGGCGTGGGCTCAGAGTCGCACGTGATCCCCCTTCCCAGCTTCCTCAGCAGGGCGCCGGCTGCTCCTGTCTTCCTCTCGCATCTGGAACAAGTTACAGTGGGTGTCGGCGCGGCAGAGGCCCAGGCAGTGGCTCTGGATGGGATCGGAAGGGGCCCCCTCCCCAGCCCACCGCAGCCGCCCCTGCCCTGGGGCCTGTCCCTGTCCTGAGGAGCAGGGCGAGGCGGCAGGACCCGCTGGCAGGGCCCGGGTGGAGGAAACACCTGAGCTCCCTCGGGGAGCTGTGGGACTGGGAAGGCGGCTCCTGGGGTGCCAGCCGCCAGCGCTGAGCCTGGGGGCACAGGGTCCCCGTGGCAGCTGGAGTCCGGGTGAACGCTACCGGAAGTCCAGAGCCTGTTTTGGGCAGAATGCGTGGAAAGGGGCACAGGCTCCGAACCTGGTGTCCCCTGGGCTCCTGCGGGGTGCGCTTGGTGGGTCCCCGTCTTCTCCCAGCCTTCACCCAGCACCAGGCTTCTCCTTTGGATGGTTGATCGACTGAAGTGTGATCCTGAATCATAAAATCCACCTTTTTCATAGACATTCAGCGGAATTTATAGTCTGAAGTGCCGGTAGGCAGCAGCACAACCAGTTTTAGAATTTGGGGCATTTCCATCAACCCCACAGAAGCCCAGGCCACCAGCAGACCTTCTGGCTCCGGCCCGGCCCTGGCGGCCCCTCTCTGTGTCTCTGTGGCCCTGCTGGCCTGAGGGGACGATTTCACGTCAGCAGCGGTGCTGAATGGTGTCTCTGCACCTCCCATGCACCCAGTGGGGCGGAAGCAGCCCCTCCCGTGTCCCTGTCAATGGCTGGAACAGGCCATGGCCACTCTGTGTCCTGCAGTGCCCTGATTGTTTTATAAATGAGGAAACAGGTGCAGAGCAGCAAGGAACCAGCCCTCTGGAGGCAGGATTTGAACCCAGGCTCCTAGCCCCTTGGCCAGAGGCCCTGGTCAGGGCGTGTGAGGTGTGGTGGGCATCTCATCCGTCGCGGCTTTGCTTTGCACACGCCCCAGAGGCCTGGGGACACCTGGATGGCGAGGGCTGGCACAGCACCCTCTGGCAGCACTGTGTACAGCTCTGCTTCCTGGCCTGGCCCCACCCGTCTCCCGAAGGCCCTGTCGCAGGGCTGCTCCTCAGGCTGATGGTTCCTGGCTGCCCTGGTGGCATTGGCCTGGCTGGAGTGGCTTCGGAGGGGACACTGCACTGCTGCAGCTCACCTCACCCTGCTGGAGGCGCCTGCAGGGGGTCGTCGGGGTGCAGTGGGGTGGGGTGTCTCCTCAGATGCCCCGGGATGGCTTCCTCCTTCTGGGGGGTGAGGGGCGGGTCTTCCCCAGCAGGTGCCACTGGGACCCTGACCCCAAGATCGTGTCCTTGTCTCTGGAGTTGCTGGGTGCCCTGGCCCTGAGGTCCTGGCCCCAGTGTCCCTGGAGGGGCCTGCGTGTGAGACCCCATGACGGGCGTCATCAGATCCCGGGAGGCTGCTGGCCTGTTGGGCTTGGGATCCCCTCGGGGAGGAAGGACGGCTGCCCTCACCCTGGCTGTCCCTGCCAACCACTGGCATGGGGCTGGGGTTTCTCCCTGCACTTTGATGCTGAGCAGGTGAGAGGCTGAGGTGCCTACGGCTCCCGGAGCCAGCTGTGCTGTGTCAGGAAACTGAGCACGCGATTGTACGTGGGAGTGTGCGTGTGAGCGTGAACATATGTGAGTGTATGTATTTGTGCACGGGTGGGAGCAGGAATGTGTGCGTGTCTGGGTGGGAGTGTGAGAGGTGATGGCTGCTCAGCCCATGGCACCCCCTGGCCTAGCCCCTGGTCTCCTGAGCTCCCCACAGCCCTGCCCTCTGTCCCATCCACCAGGCCTCTCGGGCCCCTCTCTGGCTGAATGGCCTTGGGATGGCCCCTTCCCTCTCAGGCCATGCAGGGCACCTGCCTGGAAGCTGCCCTGGTGTTTTGGGGCCACAGTGGGGGGGGCTGCCCCTCCCAGCCCAAGGCCCACTTGGACCTGACACCCGTAACGTTGCATAGCCAGGAACACGCATGGATGAGCGTGGGTACCCATGTGAGCTCGCCGTGGTTCTCAGGGACCTCTGCAGGGTCCTGGGCTGGGCCCCGGGGTGTGGGGGGTGACGTCCACAGTGGTCCTGGACAGGTGGGCTTTGGTGAGGTGCACCCACAGGGGGCCCTGCCCCACGCCAGCTGGCAGCATGACCTGGGGTGGTGCCATGGGGCTTTGCAGGTCAGGGCTGGGCTCTGCCTGCTGGGGCCTCTGCCTGCCTGTCCTATGGCTCCTCTCCTCAGAGGCTCAGCCAGGCCCTTCCGGTTTCCTGTGTCCGCCCAGCCCTCCTCCCCATCCTTGTGACCCCGGACAGCCTTCTGGTTTGTGCTGGGTTTCTGCCCGCCCTGGTGGGCTTCCGCTCCCTGGGGCAAGTGCTCTCCCTTTCCCGGGCTCTGCTCTTGCCGAGTCTGGCCGATGGTCACCTCCTGTTGGTGCAGCTCTTCTGTGCCGGAGCCTCTCAGCCTTCCAGGGAGCACCAGGGTTGCAGTGGGGCCTGGTCGTCCTCCCTTGTCACCCCCAGGCCGTCCCCCAGAGCCAGCTCGGTGGTTGGGCCCTGTGGTGGAGGCTGGGGTGGGCAGCACTGGGACAGAAATGCTCATTCCTGGAGCTCACTGGGTGGCGGCCCTGGGTGACCGATCAGGCTCAGGTGGGGGGCTGGGACACAGGACACAGCAGCCCTGGGTGCCCCCATCCAGAGAGGTGGGGCGCTGCGGTCGGCCTGGGCGGTTGTCTGCCCTGGAGGTCAGCAGGGCGTCCTGGGCTGGTCGGGGGACAGCCCAGCTCCGGGGCACATGGCAGAGAGCTCCCTACAATGGATTTGTACCCACAGTCGGCCCACACCTGGATGAGGAGCCCCCCACCCAGCATGGACAGCTCTGCTTGGGTACACTGCCCGGAATGCTCTCAGCCTGCACCCCCAGACGTGGCCTGGGAACAGCCCCTGGCCCTTGCTGGGGCTCAGTTTCCCCCGTCCGACGGGGTGCCATGGGAACTGCGGGGGCCATCATCCTGGTTGCTATTTGTTTTTTTGAGATGGTCTCACCTTGAACTTACTACGTAAGTGGCCCAGGCTGGCCTTGAACTTGCAGCAATCCTCCTGTTTCTGCCTCCTGAGTGCTGAGAGTGCCTGGCTGTGATTTTTGCCTAAGTTTTGGCCAGGGCCAGCGTTGACCATGGTCCTAGAGCAGTCCCTGCTCTCTGCTGGGCACAGGGCCTCCGTGCTCAGCCCTGGCTTGCAGGGCACTGTGGGCAGGCCGCTGGGAGCCAGAGCGGCTGACTTTGACCCTGAGTGCTCTGGGGAGGCCGGGTCCAGGGGCTCTGTGTCTCCAGAATGCAGCCCCCAAAGCTGGTCCCCGCCAGCAGGTCTGCAAGGAGCCTCTCCCTGTCCCAGCCAGCTGGGACACTGCAGGCTTCTAGCAGGGTCGGATGCAGGGCCCGCAGCCGTGTGGGGTGCACGCGCTTTGGGGGTGGCCTTGAATCTCCGCCACGGCCCTCCCTTGTCTCCGCCCAGCCCTGAGAGCGTGAGTTGTCCTCCAGGCGGGTGTGACTGGGCAGGCGTGAGCGCAGTGCCCGGCCTGTGCCCCTTCCTGGGGGCAGCCGTCCGGGCTGAGATGGCCACAGTTCTCCTGGTGCCCGCTGCGTGTTGCAACCTGTCCCTGACTCGGCAGGCAGTGTTGAAACGGGCGCTTGTTTCCCAACATCCTGCGGTCGTCACAGGACTCATGTCAGGCGCCTGGGTGCCAGGCCTGGCCCTGGCCTTCCTCATGGGTGTCCTGGCCTCATTTCCATCTCCAGAGAGGAAGAGAGGCCACCCTGCCTGCGAGAGCATGGCAGAGGCCATGACGTCAGAGCAGGTGACGCTCCTCAGCCGATGTAATCCTTAGGACTTCCCATTTTGCAGAGGGGGAAACTGAGGCTCAGCAAGGGACGAGGGTGGGATTTGAACCCAGGCCCTAGAGCTTGGACTTTGAGCATGAAGGAGTGAGGAAGGGCAGAGCTGAGGCCATTGAGGGTGCCGTGTGTGTGGGAGATACAGGCCCCTGGTCGTGCTGGCTGGGGCAGGAGCAAGGGCCCAGCACCCCCTGTCCTCTCCGGATGGAAGAGACGAGCCTCTGCACTGAGCTGGTGTGCGGGCTGCTTAGTGCCACCGGGACTGGGGTCGGGGATGACCCTGCTTGGGGCGGGCAGGGCAGGATGGCTGCAGAACTCATTGTCACCGCATGTTCCCAGCGCGCGATTTGGGAGGAACCATCCCTGTCACCTCACGGGGCCCTTCTTGGCTTCGTGTTCAGAGGGCACAGGGTCCCCCGGGGCACAGTCTGGGGGAGGGCACCACGGCGAGCCTGCTCTTTCTGGGATTCTACATTCAGCAGTGGGCACAGGCGGGCACCTCGGAGTGGGTTCAGGAGGCCCTGAGACTGCACCCAGCTGCCTGCTGGGTGGGGCCAGGGTTCAAGGAGCCCCGCGCTGAGGCTGACCTGGCTGCTGTGCAACCCTGGCCCGGCTGCTGTGCAACCCTGGCCCGTCAGCGGGGAGGGTGCTGGTGGCCAGTCTGCTGCAGATGAGGAAGCCGCACCCAGACAGGACACGCGGTGGGCGGCTGCAGGGCCGGGCTGCAGCAGAGGTGCTGGGAGCGTGCATTTGGGTGAGGCGGAGCTTTGGTGCCTGGCTGTGGCTGCAGGGAGTCGGGAGTGACCGCAGTGGGCAGAGCAGCCTCTGAGGTCAGGCTGACCGCGCCCACCCTGAGCGCCTGTGTTCCCAGGCATGGGTCACCCGGGCTGGGGTCCTTGGCTGCGGTGAGGCTGCTTTGTGTGCTGGGGTCCCCACTGTCTGTCCTATTCCCTGCTGTGCCCACAGGGCCAGGGTGGTTTTGGTTGGTGAGTCGAGCCTGTGACTGGCAGAGGTGTGTGACGCCTCCTGCAGGAAGCCCCCCTTGATGTCTCCTCCCTGCCGTCTCCTGATGGGTAGCTGTCGAGTTCGGAAGAGCCCGCTTGTCTGTCTGACTCTGGATCGTGTTGCGGCAGGACCTGGCCTTGTTAATCCAGCTGTATCTGACATAGGGCCACAGGGGAAGCAGATGTCCCCTAGCAAGTTCCGAGTGATATGTGCAGTGTGGTCTCTCCTCAAAGCTTCCGGGAGCTGTGGCCGAGGACACTGTACCCCACGATGAGGCCTCTAGAGCTAGGTGCCCCTGGCCCCAGTCAGCCGTGTGTGCAGCTGGGATCCGAACCCAGATCTGCCGACTGCGCTGGGGACAGGCAGGAAGGGCCAGCCGTGTGGCCACTGTCCCCTTCCCCAGCGAGGGTGGTGCCTGGCTGTCTCAGGAGGTGGCTCCGGCCCCAGGGAAGCAGCACCCCCCCTCCCTCCTGTACCCCCATCTTTACCCCAGCAGAGCCCAGGCCTGGGGGGCCCTGCCTGGGAGGCACCAGAATCCAGTCCCCACCCCGCCCTCCCACTTCCTCCTTAGCTGAAGCTTTGTGTCGGGAGGTACCCGGTCAGGGGCTGCTCTGCTGCCGGGCTGCACAATGTGCTGCTGACTTGGGTTTCCTGGGTCTCGCTGGGACTCGGTGCAGGCTGGGCTGGCTTTTAGCACCGTGGGAAACCCTGCAGCCTGTATTGGGCACGCCCGGCTCTGCCATCCCCACCCTGTGCAGCCGATCAGCAAGTTTGTTTGGCACCTTCCTGGGCCGGGCCCAGGGGGACCCGAATGGCTGCGATGGGCCAGTGGGAGCCCCTCGGTGGCCTTGCTTTGGGGAGAAGGGGGCAGGAGGCCCTGCCCATGGGGAGGCCTGGGGAAGTTTCCCAGAGGAGGCACCTGGCAAGGGAGCCAGGCTACAGGTGGCTGGGGAGGCGGAAAGTTTCTGGCCCAGGGAACGGCGTGTTCAAGGCTGGCTGCTGTACCTGGTTGTTCCTGGAATGGCCCTGAGCCGGGGCGTCTGAGAGCCGGCAGGGGAGCCAGGGAGCGGGGGCGGGGGGGGGGCAAGGAAGAGGGTGGGGTGGCGTTGCTGTCCAGGCAGCTGGAACCTGTCCTGCCTCCTCCGGCCCGGGGATGGGCAGCCCAGTGTGGGGAGAGGGGCTCCTCGGGGCCCTCGGCCTTCTCCGGAGTGTTGGGCCAGCCTGATCCCTGCAGTCAAGGGAGGTTGGTCCTGCAGCTGCCTGGAGAGGCCTGGGCTGAGCCTGGCCATCTGCCTGTCCATTGAGGACCGACCTGGCTTAGAAGTACGGCCTGAGGGATGCTGGGCCAGCGGGCTGGTGTCACAGAGAGGATGCAGCGGTGGGCCCAGCATGGGGGTGGGGGCACCAGCTTCGGCTGGGGGGACACTGAGGAGTGGCATGGTGGCACTTTGGAGATGGCCGTGCGGTGGGGGCTGGGTGGGGCTGGGTGGGCCCTTGGGCGTGGGGTCTGGCAGATGGGGCGCTGAGAGTCTGTAATTCCACCTCTCCGCACCCCTCAGAGAGAAGAAGGTCCAGGTCCGGCCTTGCTCTCCCTTGGGCCAGTGCAGCTCTGGAACTAAAGGCGGAATCAGATGTCAGGTCCATCAAAGCTGGGGTCTTTGGTAGAAGCAGCAACCCCACTGGTATTGGGGGAGTGTGGGGTCCCAGGCCCGGTGCCCTCCAAGCCCCTGGGGTCCTGCTGGTGCCCCCATCTCGACTCTGTTTTGTCCTGCTGACCAGAGGTGGGTGACCTGGTTCTACCTGCTGCCCCATAGCTGTGTCCACCCCAGCCCTGAACACCCTGCCTCCTGCCCTTTGTGCCCAGGCAGCCTGGTGCTCGGGGCCCATCTGACATACCACTGGCCAACTTGTGGCCTCAGGCAGGGTGCATGGTCTGAGCCCCCTGTCCCTTCTGTGGGAGGGGGCAGTGCTCACAGGGCTGGATGCACCTCAGGGTTGGAAAGCACTGGCTGGCCCCTCCTGCTCTCTGTGCTCCTGAAGAAGGTGAGCACTGGGACTGGGCCTTCCTGGCCTTGTTCTCTGGGACCCCGAGGGGCCCGGCAGGGCAGGGGGGAAGGAGCCACATCAGGTCTCCGGTGCTAGGTTTCTTGGAGGGGTGTAGGGTTCACCTGTGTCCCGGGCTGCTGGCGGAGCAGGCACCAGGCGAGTCTGGGCTGTGCCCATCCATCCTGGCTCTCCAGGTGAGTGTCCGCCCAGGCCCACGCCCTCTGGAGCAGGGACACTGGCCTGTGTCACGAAGCCTCTGGAGGCCCTGGTGCTAGAATCCTGTGGGGGCCGGAGCCCCAGCCTCCCCGTGTCTGAGCTGCACCACGGGGAAGCTGTGACATGATGTTCCTCGGTGTGTGCCCTGTCCTGGGGTTCTGTGCTCATCCTGCTGTGGGGGAGGCAGAGCTGACTGCCAGCTGGAGGGTGATGGAGCGGGCAGCCCAGGCATGGCCAGCGGTGGGGCAGGTGGGGGTGTGGGCCAGGGCTGGCCAGCCCCCTCGGAAGCCCAGGTTGGGGGCTGCCTGATTGGAACAGCCACTGTGGCTGGGCCTTGCTTGCTGCCTGCTCTGTGGGAGGAGCGATGGGTCGTGGCCGATGTTTGCAGCTCTGGTGCCGTTTCTGCCAATGGAATATCGCTGCTCCCAGACACTCACATGTCCCTGGGCAGCCCCGGAGGTGACCTGGGCCCCACCTCTGTGGCGGGGTCACCCCCTCCCCAGCGGCCTGTGAGGGTGCTCGGCTCCTCCTGACTTAGTCGTCTGCTTCATCCTCTGGGAACAGGAACTAGTCTGTCCCTCCGGGGCTGGCCGAGGGCTGCGGGCGTACCCTGTCTCCCTGTCAGAGTGACATGGCACGGGCCCCCCGGGGCTGAGCGCCTCTGCTGGAGCTGGGGTCTTAGCCCCAGACCTGTGGGACCCATGGTCCTGGGGCACTGTCTCCACCCCGTGCTGGATTTGGGGAGTGAGTGGCACCCTGATTGGCCTGGAGATTGGAAACGTTTATGCTGTTATCTGAATCCTCCCCCTGACTCTGGGTGTCGTTGTCTCTGCCCAGGCCAACTTTCCCAGTCCTCCGGCCAGGGGACACGGGGTGAGGGGACAGGATGCTAGGCTTGGTCCCTACTTCGTCAGACTCTGGACTGGGCCGGAAGTGACTGAAGTCCTTGAGGGCAGCTGGGGTTGAACCCCGGGGTCTGTGGAGCCATCCTGGGCTTGCTGCTGGTGGCTGTGACAGGGATGGACGAGGCGAGCAGGAGCCCAGCAGCCAGGCGGGATCTGGGCGAGGCCTGGGAGGGGCAGCATGCGGGTGAGTCCGGACTCCCAGGATGTGGGCCACACAGGCTACATCAGGTACGGACTCTGGCCGGGGGCCGTGGTCCCAGGGAAGGGACATGTTCTCCGTCGCCGGGGCTGCGTCGGAGAGCCAGGCCAGCCTAGCCCACGGGGCTGCTGTGTGAAGCTGTGTGACCCTCGTCCCACACCTGTGTGCGGGTCCTCGCTTGGGGCATTTAGGCCCTGCCACCTGAGGGTGGCCCGGGCACTCCTGTGCCGAGATGGGGGAGCCTGGAGCGAAACGGGGTGCAGGAGGCTCATTTGCTCTGAGGCAGGATCCAGGGGACCCAGAGCATAAGCCCTGGTTGCTGTCCCCAGCCTCGGACCATGGCCACCAGGCCCGGTTGCTGGCTCAGAGTGGGGCTGGACCCTGGCTTCTGAGCTGCCCAGCCCTGGTGTCACCTGCCTTGGGGACCCGGCGGCACAGTGTGGTGCTCAGGAGCAGTGGCCGGGCCCTGGGTGTCCTCAGCTGTGGCTTGTTTCCTGAAGTTGGGTCATCCCACTATCCTTGCAGGGAGGGAGGCCCCGCGGCCCGCTGCGTCCCCAGGTGTCGGCCCCAGCCTGCTGGCTCTGCTCCCGGGCTCTGGTCCAGCCCCCTGGGGCCACCTGGGGCCACCCGGCTCTCCACTCCTCTGCTCCCTGTCCGACCTGACCTGCGTGTTCTCTTCTCGCTCTGTTCCTCCTGGTCCCTTGGCCTGTGTTTCTCCGCAGGTCCCCTTCACAGGTGCCAGGTGAGGGCTGTCCCCACCTTTGGGCTCTGCCTCCTGCCCCCTTCACCTTTCCTGGCCATTTTTGGGTAGTGGCTGTGAGAGAGGCAACAGGTGCCCAGTGCATGGGTGGGGGCTGAGGTGCCCTGGGCATCCTGGACGGGGTCTCCCGTCACCCCCTGATGTTCACGGGGTCCACATCTGGAGTTGGGGGTCCTTGTCTGGCAGGCCTGACGAGCAGCCTGCAGGGACAGTCAGCGGGTCTGCTACTGTCATTGCACCAGGTGAAGTGGGATGTCCAGTCACCCTGTGGCCAGTGCCTGGCATGTGGTTCTGTGTGAGCGGCTGCCCTGCATCCATTGTGGCCGCCACCCACCCCTAGGGCACTGCCCTGCAGCTCCCTGGCCCTGCCCTCCCTCTTTCCTAGGAGGAGGGCAGGGCACCCCGTTCACAGATGGGGAGACCTCGGGCCCTGCCGGAGATGCCCCGAGCCCCTCCCTGGCCGCCTGTGTCTGGAAGGGCTAGTGGGCCAGCCTCGCCCATAGGGTGAAGCCACCAAGCTTGCAGGCCCCATGGAAGGGGTGTGGCCCCGGGCAAGGCAGAGCCCCAGCAGGGCTGATTTCCCTGGGCCGCCTGCCCAAGCATGAGCTCAGGGGTCCCTCCCTTGCACCCCTGGCCCAAGACCCCCCCAGTTCCCATGTCCTGTGTTGCTGCCCTGAGGGCCAGGCTTGGTCTTGGCACTGCTGCTGTCTGCTGGCATCAAGCCTGGACAGGTGAGCATTCGCCCTTGGTGTGGGCTGGAGGTGGCGTGCCGGCCCCATGAGTCACCCGATGCGGATGGACGGACGGACGGAGTGGGGGCGGGACCTGCTGCAAGCAGACATGCCGAGGCCTGCCGCCGGCTGCTGTGGCCTGGCTCAAGGGCGTGCTGGGGTCGGGGTCTGGGCGCTGAGGAGTCTCCCTCCGGCTGTGTCTGCAGGGCTCTGTGTGCAAGGTTTCTCCTGGGACTGGACCCGTGGGGTCTCCGGAGGGTCTGAGGAGGGCAGGCTTCTTGGAGAAGGCGAGGCCTGTGTGTGCTCAGGGCCCGGCAGGGCCAGAGAGGCCTGGCTGCCCCCAAGTGGAGACAGGGCTGCGGCTGAGGCCCTGGGAGCGTCGGGCTGGGGGCTGCTTCCCCGTGCGCTGCCCACCCTGTGGTCCGCCGTGAGGTGGCAGCACCTCGCTGTCCTGGGCCCACATAGCAGGTGCTTGGGAAGCAGCCGCTGGTGTCTAGGTCATCACCCAGCATGGAGGAGGCGGTGGGAACCACCGCTGGGCTGTGTGTCGTCTGGCACAGGGCCTGGCGTCAGAGCAGTGGCTGGTGAGCCTTCCCCGCACCCTTGGTCCCCGGGCCCCTGGCCCACCATGCACACAGCCTGCCAGGAAGTGCCGGGCAGAGCTCAGGCTGAGCCGGAGTGTGGCCTGGGCGCTGAATGCACCTGCACCTCCCAGTCTCACACCCTGCTCCCTTGCACACCCCCTCCTGGCTGTGTGCAGAGAGGAAGGAAGCTGGTGTGTGTGTGCGCGTGCATGTGCGAGTGCGCGCGTCTGGCTCTGCCAGGATGCAGGCACCCTTGACTGGGAGCGGCAGGGCCCGGGAGGGGCAGCTGGGCTGTGGTGGGGCCCAGGAGCTGAGTGCCAGGCAGGTGCAGACAGCTGCCAGGAGAGAATGGCCTACAGGCCCAGGAGGGGTCTGTTCCCCCAGGGGGACCCGAGGCTGCTGTCTTGGATTTTCTAGGCCCAGGGGTGGACCAGGGGGTTGGCTGGGGGCCCCCTGTGCTGCTCTGGACTGAGAGGTGTGAAGGGTGAGGACAGGACCTCAGGTCACAGGCAAACCCGGTCCCGAATGGGGTGACGAATGGGGTGCTGGGGTGTGTGGCGCGGCTGGCCTGGGCCAGAAGCTGCAGCGCCGGGAGGCGTGGCTGAGATCCGGCCTGCGGACAGGCCCCTCCCCTGTGCACTGCGCCCCCTGCGCTGCACTGCCAGGGCTCTTGGTGGTGCCCGTGCTGGGCCCAGCGCCCGCACACCTTGGCTGTGGCCAGTGTGATGTGGTGGGGCCCAGCCAGTGAGACCCTGGCCAACGTGTACTCCACACAGACTGGCCCGTGTGTGGGCACAGAGGTCCAGCCAGAGACGCCCGAGTGTCGCACACAGCTGGGCCGTGGAGAGATGAGTGGCTGCCGTGTCGCCCAGAGGGCACGTGCCACACCTGGAGCCATCCCTGTCAGCTGGGCCCTGCTGAGGCAGGTGACAGGTGTGTGGTTTAAGAGGTGACCTCGCTGTCACCCAAGGGGACAGGCAGACAAAGTGACACCGAGCACCCTGTGGCTGCCGTGACAGCCAGAGTGTTTTGCAGCCACGAGGTTTGTTGGACACCAGTGAGCCAGCGAGGTGGGGCGAGGGCCAAGGGTCCCGAGGGATCTGACTGTCCCGGCCTGGGGCAGCTGGGAGGACCCGGGGTCACGGCTGACAGCTGGTCACAGCTGAGTTGGCAGGGCTTGTGTCTCCAGAATGAAGCATTTGATGGAACCAAGGAGGAGGAAGGCGGCCGGGCTGTCAGTTCCAGCAGGAGGTCCTGGCCCCCACAGGGACCCCGTCCAGGTGTGGCCCTGGGCACTCAGGCCAGCAGGAATGGGAGAGGGGATGGGAGAGGGGATGGGAGAGGGGCTCCAGGCACACGGCAGGGGTGCTGGTGGCCTGGGGTACCCGGCCAGGGCCTGGAGCAGTCAGGCACGGGACACTCGTTAGTATGTGGGCGGCTGTGTGCCTGAGGCACGGGGCCCAAAAGGTGCCGAAGTGGGAAAAAGCCGGTGCCTCCTCCCACCCGCGAGCTGGGCCTGACCCCCCATGCATTGTCATCCCGGGGACCCGGCTCCTGGCCCCCAGCCCCCACCCAGGTTGGACCCGGGCACAGAGGGCTGGGCACTGTGATGAGTCCCCTGCACGGAGGGATGGGGCCGGGGAGTGGCCCTGTGTCCCGGGAGGGCAGGGACGGCCCTCGCGGGGCAGTCAGCGCAGAGCCGCGTGGTTGAGCACAAGTGGGCCAGGGCCAGGAGGGCGCTGCAGGAGGGGCGCCAGGGCTGCTGGGCCCAGACGGCCTGGGCAGGAGGCTGCCCTGGGCCTTTGCTCTTCCAGGGAGAAAGGAGCTGCTGCCCTGGGGTCTTCCTTGAGCTCCAGCCAGGGTGGGCGGTCCAGAGCCAGCGGGAGGGCTTTCAGGTGGCCGTGAGCATTTGGGAGCTACTC
Organism: Heterocephalus glaber; assembly: GCF_000247695.1. Next base: position 2,421,041 of record NW_004624760.1, read on the forward strand.
CCATGGAGGGCTTCTGGCTCCTCTGCAGCCCTGGTGACTCCTCAGTGACTGTCCGCAGGGATGGCAGGGCAGACAGGAAGCTCGCTGCCTGGGACGGGTGCAGACTGTGTGCCCGCAGCAAGTGCCTCTCGCTCAGAGCCACTGGCAGCCCACTTTGAGGTCTGGCTCCTGATGGGGACTGTGCTGGTCTGGCCTTGGGCCTCCCGGGACAGGGGTTGAGGACCCCATTTTCGAGCCCAGAGCTGCAGTCTGCGTGCTGTGTCCCGCCCTGCTCCCAGCACTGGCCCTGTGCGTGGGCTTGGCTCTCGGGCACAGAGGTGCCCTGTGCCAGGGAAGAACGAGGTGTTGGGCAGCCTCCTCCCTGCCCACTTCCAGAAGCCCCTTGGGGGCACAGGCAGTGCCCATGCGGTGGTCCCTACAGATGGGGCCTGCCCAGGGCCACCCTGGCCTGTCCTCTGCTCCACACCACTCTGCCCTACAGGACCGGTGTCCCTGGTCTCTGGACCCGGCCTTGTGTCTCTCCTACAGCACCTTCCTTCCCCAGCACCCAGGGCCGGGGAGGCTGAGGGGCTGGGTGCCTGTGAGAGCTGCCAGGACGAGCCCACTGTGCCGGTTACTGAGCACCCCTGGGTGCCAGCCACCCCACCCACATGTGCACGGGCAGGGGCTCAGCAGGTCCCCGGATCTGCTTGCAGCTGAGCGGTTGGCTGTGGTGGAGTGGATTTGAACCCAGGTCTGCTCGTGTCCGGCCCTCTGTGGGGTCGGGGTGGGTGCTCCATGCGCCCCACGTGCAGGCTGTGGCTGTCCCCTCTTGAATGAGGAAATGAGGCCAGCACCCTGTCCCCTTCCAGGAAGCGCCTGGTTTTGGCCACGGGGAGCCGCCTGTGGTCGCAGGTGTCTGGTGAGGGTGGTGGGCTGGCCCGGCCCTGGGAAAAGGGAACTGGGCCGCAGCCAGTGCCGATGCCACTTGTGCCTGGCCGGTGCCCGGCTGCCCTGCTCAGCTGTCCTCCCCTCCAGGCCACCACGCTGCAGCGCCCAAGGCTCTGGGATCCCGCAGCGGCCAGCTGGGGACTGATGGGGCCACCCCGGTGGTGGGATCTCTCACCGGGCCTCGCCATGAGGCTGCACCTTCTGGCCTCACTCTCTGGAGGTGGCCTGGCCTGGAGGGCAGGGGACCACAGGTGGCTGGCAGGTGAGGGCAGCCTTGGGCTGCGTGGGCCAGGAGGGTCTTGTCTGTTGGGTCTGTCTGGGAGGGGCGAGGATGGGGCCCCAGGTGGAGTCGGGGAGTGTGGAGGCTGGGCACAGCAGACCTCTCGGTGGAGTGTGTGTGTGTGATGTCGTCGGGGCTGCTGGGCAGGGCTTGAGCCTGGCTGGGATGGGGGTGCCATGCTGTTCTTGATCTTCTCACCCTGCTCCCTGGCTGCAGCTTGCTCTGCAGGGAACAAACAGACTGTCCTGCGCCTGCCACCCCAGAGTCCGAGATCTCTGGGCCCTTGGGCCTTCCTGGGTGCCAGGATCAGAAGACCTCTTCCTCAGACCAAAGGGTTCTGGAAGAAAGGCCCAGGCTCTGGGCTGGCGTCACCTTGGGGCTCCGTATGGGACCCCTGGTCTGGGTCACTGCATCTGTGCAGCTGGTGGGTACGGGGTGGGCCAGTACCATCCTTCCTGGGCCTGGTGTTAGGACACCCTTTGATGGAGCAGCTGGAGGCTTGGGTCACCTGAGGCACGGAGCGGCCGGACCCTGGCCACTGCTCACCAGCCGGGGTCTCTGCTGCAAATGCCCAGGGCTGCCTGGCCGGCTGGGCTTGGGAAAGGAGGCTGGCAGGAGCAGCTGGTGCCAGCTGCAGCCCCTCGGTGGGAGGTGGAGTGGAGCCAGCAGGTCCCCACTGCCCCGGTGCCAGTGGGGGCCGGGACCCCTTTCCCTGATCCCACAACGAGGTTGACTGTTCAGCACTCGGCACATGTCAGGGCCTGGGTGAGATGCCCACGCACCTCCCCAGATGTCGCTGTGAGGATGCATTCTTTTGTGCTATGTTCTGGGGGGAACTGAGGGTCAGAGATGTGAAGGGACATTTCCAAGGCTGTGGAAGGCCCTGGAGAGATTTTTACCAAGACTCGGCTGGCCTGCGAGCTGAGACCGCCTTGTTTTCCCAGCCTCTTTACAACTTTTTGCAGTTGGTGAATGCGCGGCCTGGCCTCCTTCAGTGCTGAGCGGACTGTGTGGACCCTGGGCCAGGCTGGGTGGGCAGTGTCTGAGCGGTGCCTGTCTAGGGCACTGAAACCGGAACCAGGATGGCTATGTGCCCGGCACCCAACTGTCCCTGGCCCGGGCCACCTGCCTCTAAAGCGTGGGACCGGCACTGCGGGCACCTTGTCCTGCTCACCCGCCCTGGGCTGTCCTGGCCGGCTGGGAACCAGGCATCTCTGGGGTGAGCCCTCCTCACTCTGGGTGCCCGGGGTGAAGTGAGGCCCCCTCCAGACCTCTGCCTGTGTGAAGGCCTGGCCGCAGGCAGCGAAGGCTGTGTCTGGGACTGATTTCTGTTTTGGGGGTGACATCGGGGGGCTTGGGCTCATGTTCCTCCTGCCACTCTCTCTGGGGGCGCAACCTGTCCCCAGGGGCCTTTGTTGCCCCTGCCCCCATGGTGACTGTGGCAGGCCCTGCAGTGCTTGGCTGTGCGTCTCCAGGCGGCTGGTCCCGAAGTGAGCACCTTAAAATTCACACAGTTGCCTATGTCCAGAAGATGTCTGGGTCCTGACGCCTGCCCTGTGGTCCACAGCAGAGGGCTGGGAGCAGGTGAACATTCACTGGGTGTGTAGGACAGATGTGTGTGCTCGTGTAGGGCTCAGAGCGCTGCAGGTGTTGCAGTTGTGTGTGCATGTGTCCCTGGCATTTGGTGGCCGGGCCAGGCTGCGAGTGTCCTGCAGAGCGTACTGACCCTCTCTGATGGTTGGGGGCAGGGTCCCAGCCCTCACAGAACAGGAGCCTGGAGCCGGCTTCCCGCACCTGCCTGCCAGATGTTTGTCTCCTTTTTAGTCTTTTCTCCGTTGCCCGCTCTCTCTCACCTGACGCTGCCCCTGCTGCCTCTCAGGGTAGATTTGTGTCAATGGGCTCTGACGTGTGGAGCCGGCCAGGTGTGAGTTTGTAGCTCTTGGAGTCGTGGATGCTGGAGAAGCCCTGTGACCAGGAAGGGCACTAGGCAGGGAGAGCAAAAATCCTGGGCATAGAAGGCGGGGGAGCCAGGGTGCTGGGTTACGGGGTCCATGGAGGATTTGGTGGCAGCAGGGTGGGCTGTGGCTGTCCTGCCACGTGGGCAGCGAGAGTGGGGGGGGTGCCGAGCTGGCCCGAGTCTGGCCAGGGCCGCATCTGGCTGTCACCTTGAGGGGGCTGCATAGGGGCCATTGCAGGGGTGATGAGGGTGGATGTCCCGGCTGCCCACAGCCTGGAGAGAGGCCAGGCAGGGCCACCTGAGCTCGCCCGGCCCCTCTTCTCTGGCAGCCCCTTGGGTGGCTGGCTGGGCACTGGGTGGGTGCCTGATGTGGCCCCTCGGGGTCTTGGGTCAGAGAGCTGCAGAGCACAGACGCTGCCAGCCCCTGTCCAGCCTCCTGGCTTCAGGTCAGCGGCCCCAGCAGCCCCTGATGGGTGCCAGTTGGCCGGTGGGGGCCCCATGAGGGCCTCAGTCGTGGCCTCGGTGAGGGCGAGGGTGACATCTGGGGACAAGAGCCTGGCCACCCTTGTCTGCACTCCCCTGGTGGGACTTCCTCTGGGCCAGCCCTGTCCCTGTGTGGCCTGGTGCCCCCCTGCCCTGCCTTGCTGGGGCTGAGAGGAGGGGAATGTGTGCCTGGCATGGCTGGGCTACTCGTAGTGACCGGGTGGAGGGGAGATTCTCAGCTGAGGGGCAGCAAAGGTGCAGTGGGCACTCAGCACTTGGAACTCTGAGGCTCAGCCGGGCCTGCCAGTGTCTCACCCAGAGCCATGGGGAGCTGAGCAGGGTGGGAGGGCATGTGCCTTTCGCTGAGGGGTAGGGATGCGGTCTTGGTGCTGGTCCCCGAAAGCTGGGATGCCGGCCCCGTCCCTGGGGAGTCCTCCTGCAGCAACCGCATCCCTTCTGCAGCGCCCTCACCAGCCGGGCCCTCGCGTGTGATGGGCACCCAGCCTGGGTACTGCTGGTGAGTCACACGGGCTGGGGGAGCCCCCGCCAAGGGAGTGGGCACTGGCGTGCTGGCCTGGGCAGTGGGTGATGGGGACCAGATGTAGGGGCCCCGACTCCGGCCCCTAGGAGCCCCTGCTCATCAGCCTCTGTCCACCCTGGGGTCCTGGTTGGCCACGCCCTGTTGGCACAGAGTATCTATGCCATGTCTAGAAATTGTTGGTGCTTGTTGAGTGTGGGAGGACTTGGGGATGTCCCTAGGAGGGGCCAGCCCCCCGTGGGCCCCAGGAGCCGTCCTGGGACCATCCTGGAGTCCCCAGTATGATGTCCCTGAGGCTCCGTGGCATGGAGCCCGCTCACTCCACCGTGGGCATTGCTGGGTGCCTTCCAGTGCTGATGTAAAGGAGAATGAGAAAAACAGTCCTGAGGCTGGCGGAAAGACTCGGGTTCCCCGACAGCTGTGGGCAGGTGGGCGGGAGGCCTCTGAGCCACCAGGAACAACGTGGCTCAAAGTGAAACAATCATTTCTTTTCCTGTTGAAGAGAAACTGCTTGCACTGTCTGTGTGCTGGGGCCCCTTGCCCTCCGGCTGTGGACGGTTGAGGTTTCTCCAGGAGTTCCCCTCCTTCCCGCCCGCCCACCTTCTCTCGAAGGTCAGGCCAGCACCTCGGTGTGTCGGGGGCAGCTGGGGGCAGTCTGGAGGGAGGTGGCTGCACCGGGAGCCTCTGCCTGGCCCTGGGGAGCTGAGCATCCTTCCGGGGCCTGGCCGGCATCTGTCCACCTGTGGGCACCCCTCTGGGACTCCCAGGGCCCGGGGACATCTGCTAGCCCGAGTTCAGCAGCTGAGGGTGAGCTGTGGGGGGGCCACCTGGGGACAGAAATCTGGGGCATGGTCCAGGGCTCTGTGCTGGCCTTGGGCTTGGGTGGCACCTTCCCTGCCGGATCTGGGATGCGACAGCGGCTCGCTCCTGCTGTGACACTTGGCGAGCCTGTGTGATAAAGCGCTCGCTGGGTGCCGATGGGTGGCAGGTGCCTGAGCCGCAGCCGCTGCGGCTTCAAGCGTGTCTTTCTCACCTACCGGTTTTGTAGGAAGCTGTCATTGCCCAGCCATGTGTGCGTGTGTGCGCGTGTGCATGTGTGTGCGTGTGAGGGGCGGCCCTGGGTTATGCAAGTCTGTTGTGCAGGGTGAAGGCCTGGAGGACGTCATGCAGCAGGTTGATCACAGCTCCCAGTTCTGCGGTGGCCCTGTCCTTCGGTCACACCGTCTGTGGCTTTTCTCCCTCGGGGACTCCAGCAGGCATGAGACAGCGACTCTTGCCCTGCTCTGGCCTCTGCTCCGGCACTGCTTCTAAGGACACTGGCAGGAGGCGTGGTCGGCTGCTAGGCGTCAGGTCCAGACCACCTGGGCAGGGGCATCCTGCACCCTAGGCTGGACACTGACTCTCAGAACTCTTGGGGCTCCCTTGTCCACCTGCCATTGCCTTGGGGTTCGAGTGTGGGGCCCACCGAGGGACGCTGGCCCTGAGCTGAGTGCCACCTGTTGCCCCGATCCCCTGGTTCCCTTGTGCTGGCTCAGCTGGTGAGACCCCCTGAATCTTTGTTGCCCCCCAGGTGTCTCCAAGAGGGGGCTTGGGTGCTTCCTGGTAAAGTCAGATGCTTCAGGTGAGTGGGCCCATGTCCTGCCTGTGGGCTCAGGCTGCATCGCGCAGGCACTGCAGGGGATGGCACGTGGCCCTGGGCGTGGCACCCCTTGAAATCTCTCCCCTTGGGTGGATGGAGGAGCAGCACCTGGGGTAGGGGGTGCTCGGGGCCCAGCTTGGGTCTCTGAGTCCTGTGGCCCTGTCCACTCTCTGCACAGACTCAAGTACAAGCCTCCAAGTGGCTCTCCACTGGTGGTCACCTGGCTTCTAGAGCCCCAGCCCTGCCCTGAACTGGGAAGCCCTGGGTTCCTGGGAGCCCGGCTCTGGGGGCCTGCGCCGTGTGCAGCATGGAGCCGGCGGAGGGTGTGTGTGCAGCCGCCCCAGTACCTGCTCACCCGAAGCCATGAACAGCAGCCATGGGGGCTCCTCTCTGATGCTCCAGGTGCACACAGAGGCGAAGGAGGGTGTGGCACAGCCAGGGGCCTGGGTCAGGCAGGGCAGGGGGCTGGGAGGGGCAGGGTGTGCCCCCCACGGGTCCCCTTCACCCAACATGTCTCTGAGCTCCTAGAGTCTGGGAGCATGTGCAGCTCTGGGACTCAGTTTCCCCCTCTGCGCCATGGTGGTTCAGGCAGAGTTAGCCCTGCTGAGGGTGCACTGCAGTGACCCAGCATCCCACACAGTGGTCATGTGGGGTCTTCAGAGCCCCTGGACCATAGGCTTCAGCAGAGTGGGCCTGGAGCAGTGGCTTCGTTCAGGGACCATGGCCCCAGCGCCTAGGTGTGTGGTCAGCTGTTTCCTGAAGGCTGCCTGGGCACAGGAGCTGGCCGGTCAGGGCAGCCCCTCCGACCACCTCCTTTCTCCTGGCTGTACTGTCCACTTCCCCTGCTGTGGCTTGGCTCCAGCCACACCTGTTATTGCCAGGCCGACCGCAGCATCCCCGGGCAGTGTGAGAGGTGGATGCCAGCTCCCCACCATTTCCTGTTTCTCCTCCTGCTGCTGCTGGCCAGCACCAGACCTGCTAAGAGAACCCCAAATGCCACTTGCAAAACCTTTGCCCCTTGCAGAGCCCGTTTGTTTCTCTGGGCTTCAGCCCTCCCTTCCCCACTGCAGGGGAGGGCAGGGCAGGGCGGGGCGGGGGTCTCTCAGGTGATGGTGAGGAAGCTGGCGATGGTTGACTGAGGGTGGCAGTGGAGGTGGTGATGCTGATGTAAGGTGGTAGTGGTGCCTGTGATGTTGGTCACCATGGTGATGATTGTGGTGGTGGTGATTGCGATTATGGTGATTCTGTTTACAGTGGTGATGATGAAGAAGATGATAATGGTGGTGATGAAGCTGTTGGTGGAGATGGTGCAGAGGTATAAGCCGCTGAGTGTCAGCTGGATGCCCTCACAGACATCACCCTACCCTGAGCTTTATTATGGATTGTCCTTCCTGGTTAGAATGTTTGGGCCTCAGTGCCCAAGCTGAGGGCCTGTATCTGTGAGGATCATAGCAAGGGGGTGCCTAGTGCCCCAGGAGTTTGAGTCTGCTAGGACTGAGGGGACTTAGGTTGGTGTCTCCTGGCTGAGACTCAGAGAGGGTCAGGAAGTGCAGTGCCCTGCCCTGAGTTCTCTGGGGAGGCCTGGCTGAGGCTCCTGCAGTGGAAGATCCTGCTCTGCCTTTGTCCCGTTCCCTGGGGGACTGAGCTGCCTGGCCAGCCATGTCCGAGTGCCACACCCCTCAGCACCCCTTGTCTCCTGAGCCCCCTGTCTGTGCTAGTCTCTGATCCCACACTGGGGGCCCTGGTAAGTTTCTACTATCAAAGCCCCCACAGGATAGGTGAGTCCAAGGAGGGAGAGCTCCGCATGTGGCACCTCCTGGGGCAAGGGGACAGGGAGCTGAAGGACCATCGGGAGGGTACGGCTGCAGGTCCTCTGGTGCCCGGCGGATGGACTAGGTGGGGTTGGGGCTTGCAGAAGCAGGCCAGACAGGATTCCAGACCCTTCACCTGGCCTGCGTGCCTGTGCTTGCTCCACGGGCCTGGACGTCTGCAGCTCTCAGGGGACATCTGTCTCCTGTGTCCACACTGAGACCACAACGCCTGGCCACTCCTGGGTCCCATGTGTCCTTGGGGCCAGTGGGACTGTGGTGGGGTCTGCCCTGCCCTCTCCTCATCACCCCTTCCCTCCTGATCCAGGGCTTGACCTGCAGGGTGGGTGACCTGAGACGTCACTGTGTCAGGGAAGGTTGGGTGGGGCAGCCTGGCCAGTCACTGTGGGGCCTGCAGGGCTCAGAGGCGCCTGCTTGGGATCCCTGTGTCTCCTCACCTGCTGCTGCTCCCGGGTCTGGGCCGCTGCAGCTCACAGGAGGGGCTTGAGTTCCAGTCCCTGTGGGTGCCCGGTTTCCGGGGCAGGGGACTGGATTCCTCCTGGGGCTGAGGCCTCCTGCCCTGTATTCCCTGCTTCAGAGCTCCGGGCTCTTGGGAGGACCCAGCTTCCTGCTGACCCCCTCTCATACTGCCCTGGCCCTGGGACCTCCTCAAGGAGCTGAGATTTGGGGCTGGGGCCCTTGGTTGGGGGAAAGGCCAGGGTGACCCTAGGAAGGCTGAAATTTCAGCCAGGGCCACCTGAGCGTTAAGCTGACACGTAGGCAGCGGCAGCAGTGGGCCGTGCCCCCAGCGGGACGTGACAGCCCCATCTCTGCTGCCCCTGTGGGAAGGTGGGGTGTGGGCTGGCAGGAGGGCCAGGAGCTTAGGGGCCTTCAGGGGCTGTCCTCTGTGTGGCCACAGCCACCTCCACTGTTGGCGTGCCCGTTTCACAAGGGGAAACTGAGGCTCAGCAAGGTTCCAGTTGCTGGGGTCCCTTGGCCAGGCCGCAGTGAGCCCTGTGGACCCGTTCTCATTGCCTGTGTGCCAGGTGCCTTCTGGGCCTGGTAACCTGCCTGTCGCTGCAGAGCCCTCCCTGGTGGGCCTGTGTCCTCCTTCCTCCTGCTCTAACCACCCTCAGCTTCCCCCAAACCCCGGCGCGCCGTGGTCCCTGCCAGGGCCTCCACTTCTGCCTCCCCCGGGTGGCAGGGGAAGCAGTACTTCCAGAAGGTGGGGGCCGGAGGTGGGTGTCTCAGGAAGCTCTGGGGGCTCTCTAGCTGCCCACTACAGGGTTTCGGTTCCGGGTGGTTCCCCGAGCGGGGATGGGGGTGCCTGTTCCCTATCAGGGTGCTGGCTCTCTGCCCCTTTGAGCCCCACCCACTCCAGCCCCACCTCCTGCTCTGGGACATCCTGCTGGCCTGGATGGCAGCTCAGTGTCCCCAGCTGTGGCCTGATTGCTCTTGGGAATCCAGGAGGGCTGGGGGGTTCCCTGGCTGCTGGGGAGGGGGTCTGGAGGCCTGGGCACACCCCCGCCCCCGCTGCAGTGGGCTGGCATTTCCTGCCACCTCTGCTGCCTCCTCTGCCTGCCCCTGGGGATGTGGGGGCTCCCTGGGCTTCCTGTGGTGTGGGGCAGGGTGGCTGTCTGGCGACAGGGTGGTGCTGGTTGGCACTCCGGAGGGAGCTATGCAGCTCAGGAACCAACAAGCACACCCTGGGGGCTGCCACCGCCTCCTCCCAGTGCCCGGCCCGGCCGTGGGGCAGAGATTAGGGTGAGAGCATTCTTTATTTCAGTTTTACAAAATGTCACTGTGCCCCCCATGCCCGTGCCTGGGGCCCTGGGAGCTTCCCTGCCTGCCCCTGGCACCTCTGCCACCAGGCGTTTGCATTTGAATCAGTTTCCTACCAAGTGGAGCCGCTGTGCTGCCTCTTTCACTGGCTACGACCCCGCTGTGCCTGTGCGGGTTGTGGGCACGTCCCCCGACCTGTCTGCTGCCTTCTCTCCTCCTTGCCCGTCCCTGGAGGTCCCTGTGAGTGCCTTCCTTCCCTAGTCTTGAGTCACACCGGCTGCTGGGTGTGGAGTTCTGGGCTTGAGGACCCAGGTGCCCCAGACTCTGTGTTTTCAGGAGTTGATGCCTCGGTTTTGCCTCTTGGGGCCTGTCCCTGGAGACGCCTCTGCCACGAAGGGCTGGGAGGGCTGTGTGTGTGGGTCTGTGGGCATGGGGCCAGCCGGCGTGGAGGTCCCTGAGTGTCCACCGAGTGATGTTCCCCGAGCGACTCCGCCCCTTGAGGCTGCAGCTCCGGGTGGGCCAGTGGCAGCCTGGAAGGCAGTTGGGTACTCGGGCGTAGGCGGGGCCAGGCCTTTCTCTGCAGGTTAAGGATGTTGGGGTGTTTTGCTGGTTTTCTTGTGGGCCTCAGAGTGGCTCTCTCCCGAAGAAAGGCTGCAGACACACACCCGGCCTGCTGCCACAGGGCTCTGGGAAGGTGTCTGCTGCGGATATTCTGCGTCAACAGGAAGGCCTGGGCTGGGCCTGGGGGCAGTGGCTGGGCCGAGGTGGGCAGTGGCTGGGCCGAGGCAGGCACTGCTGGGGTGGCCATGCCTGCGCACCCGGGGCCTGGGGTTCATGGCCCCGGGCCCTGCACCTGCAGCCAGGGAGCTAGGGCAGGGTGGCAGGAACCTTCCTGGGGGACCTCTGCTGCCTCCCCTTCCTCCCTGCACCTTCTGGGCCAGTTCTCCCCTCCATCTGATCAGCACCCTCTCAAACTTGGGCAAACTGTGGGTGCCTTGACAGGGCCCTGGGGTACTTTGGGGTGCAGCTTGGTCCTTCCCTCCCTTCCTTCTGCTGGAGGCTTTCTCCTGTCCCTCCTTAGGCCAGCAGATAGCCAGCCTGAGCCAAGGCTACCCACACGTGGCCAGCTGAACCCAGGCCTTTGCCTGGTGCCTCCTGGTGGGGCCGCAGGGGTGTGGCCTGGAGTCTGAGGCCAAGGGAGCCCCCTTCCTCCTGGCCGGGCCCCTCTGCGGGGACATCCTCTCGTGGTGGGCACGGCCAGCCCTACCTGTGTCAGCACAGCTGGCTGAGGAGGGGTGTCCCTCCCGAGCTGGATGTGGTGCCACATGCCTGTGATCTCGGCACTGTGGGAAGATGAAGCTGGAGGGTTGTGAGTTCGAGCCCAGCCTGGGCTACTTAGGGAGACCCTGTCTCAAAATAAAAAGTAAAACGGTGCTGAGGATGTAGCTCAGTGCAAAGACCTGGGTTCAATCCCCAGTACTGATAACAAAGAAGTAAAAGCCATGGAGATGTTGCAGCAGCTGGCCAGTTCACCCTCCAGCACAGGGCCCAACACCCAGCCCTCTGTGACCTCCCGGCAGGTGGGGTACAAAAGTGAGGAGATCCCAGGAGGGGCTGCTTCTTGGCTGTAGAATCCCCACTGCCTTCTGGGAGGCCAGGAAGGCAGGGGCGGCTTCCCGGGGGCGGCCGGGGCCTTGGGAGGGCAGCGCCAGCCTCCCTGACACCTACGCGGCTGCCTCTGAGGAGGGGGTCTGCAGGGCTGGGTTGCTGTCAGCTTGAGCTCTGTCCTCCTGCCCCAGAGTTGGCTGGTGTCTCTGGGTTGTACACGGGGACATGGTGCAGGGCTTGGCCTGCTGTGCATTCCCCGGCAAAGGTGAGAAACTGAGGCTTGCAAAGGGGGAACTGGCTCCGGATTCCTCGTCTGGGTGCCAGAGAGGCGGGGCTGTGGCGGTTCGTGCTGGTGCCCTGTGGGAGTGAGTGTCACTCGGCCAGGGTCCGCTGAGCTCGCAGGACGTGTGCCCCGGGCGGCCTTTGTCTTCATCTTCTCTGCCCGTTTCCCATGTGTCAGAGGCCGGTGCCGGTGGCTTCCCCTGCAAGGTCGCAGGGACTCCATGACATCGAGGGTGCAGAGGCGTGTCTGACTCGTGTGAGCGGCTGATTCTGTGTCTCTCCGGGACACTTTGCCCATCTTCTCTGGCCAGCCCCTGGCCACCTCTCCTGGGCCCTTCTGGGGACATTCCCTGCACATGGGGACCTCAGGCTCCGAGGTGGCTAATGGGGCTGACTTCCAGTGCCCATTAGGCTGGTCAGGTCACTGTTCCACCCTCTCGTTCTGAAATTCCTTAGGTTGATATTTTGAAGTTTGAGGAAATGGTTTGTCACTAATGATATGAATGACAAAGGCCCCCAGTGGTTTGCAGCACGGCTTCCAGACAGGGATTAGTTGCTGGTAGAGTGTATCCTTTGAGTCCACTCATGACAGCGAGGCCCTCCCCAGCCAGGTTCGCAGTTGGACCTGGTCCCAGGGTGCCTGGCTGACCTGGAACCCAGGCCCCTGTCCTGCACACTGCCTCCTGGTTGGAGGACATGCCCAGGTGGCTGCATGTGGGGGCGAGCTCAGGCACCTCCCTGGAGCTGGGGCCCCGTGGGAGGTTCTCCGTGGCCCTGGGGCCTCTGCACTGGCCTTGGCACAGCTGCTGGGTCCCTCAAGCCCTGTGCAGCACCTCCATGGCCAACTTCCCGAGACCTGGAGCTGGCCGGTCTGAGTGCCAAGCATGGTGGCAGTGGTGTCCTAAGGCTGGTGGCATGGCATTTCCGGGGCCAGGACACAGCCACTGCCGGTGAGCACGGTCCGGGGTGGCGGAGGTGTTGTGGGTGCTGTGGGTGCAGCAGGCCCGTGTTCCTGCTCTGGGGTGCCTGTGTTTGGTCGCAGCCTCTCCCTGTGCTGTGGGTCTGCCCGCTTCCCAGAGGCACATGAGGTGTCAGTGAGGTTTGCAGGACGGGCTGAGCCCAGGCTGCAGATGGAGGCTGTGGCCCGAGAGGGCTGGCCGTGCCTGGGGCGCCTGGGCATGAGCGGCTGGTCCTTGCCGCATTCGAGGCCCTGTGTCTCCCTGATTGGTGGCCTGTAGGGCAATGGCAGTGGATGTGCCACGTGGGGGCTTCTGTAGCCTCAGGCTCAGGGCCTAATGACGTGCTCATTCAGGGCTTTGAAATCCCAGCATAAAAGGCTGGCGTGTGGGTGGCCCCAGCCTCAGCCCACTGTGGGCTGCCAGTCTCACGCCTGGCAGATGCCCAGCCCTCCCCGAGGCTGCCTGGAAGCTCCCCGACCACACAGGAGGTACCAGGTGCCCTTGCTGCCTCTGGGCTCCCTGAGAGGCAGAGGCACCTGAAGGCTGGCATCTGCTGCCACTTTGGCAGGGCTGTGAGACCTGGGCATGGTGGCTGGGTAGGCGAGGCCACAGCTTTGGAGCCTCCAGTGCCCATCCTGGCTCTGCACAGGCAGCTGCAAGCTCTCAAGGCCGTGCTTGCTCCGTCTGCAGCGTGGGCACCTGTCGTGCCTGCTGCATCTCTCCTCGTGCCACATGTTCCTGGCCCTTCAGCCCTGTGCAGTTGGGCAGAGGTGTGCTCCTCCTGCCTCGGCCTTCCTCCCTACACTGTCCTGGGCTTCTCCTACCCCTGCCCCGTGTGATTGTGCTGGCCTCGGTGACCACCAGGCACGTGGTGACCTGCACGGGCTTCTGACCCCTCCTGTGCACTCTTGTCTTGCAGACTTCTCCACCCAAGTGAACTCCTCGCCCCTCAACTCCCCAACGGGCCGGGGCTCCATGGCTGCCCCCTCGCTACACCCTGCGCTGGGCCCTGCCATCGGCTCCTCGCTGGGCTCCCCAGGGCAGCTGCACTCGCCCATCAGCACGCTGAGCTCGCCCATCAATGGCATGGGCCCGCCCTTCTCTGTCATCAGCTCGCCCATGGGCCCCCACTCCATGTCAGTGCCTGCCACGCCCACCCTGGGCTTTGGCACTGGCAGCCCCCAGGTGAGTGCACGGGCCGGGCAGGGGGCAGGGTGGGCGTCTCAAGCCCCTTCCCCCCGGAGAACCGCCCTGGCTTTCCGCTGGCCTTCCAGTGGCACGCGGAGCCCGAGCTGCTGGCACGAGGGAGGCTGGGCCACCTCCCTGGGCCTGGCTGTGCTATTTTTAGCATGGCTGCCCCACACCCGTTCCTGCTGACTGCCCGGTGCCACGCGGTGAGAAGGCAGATGAAGACTTGGCGTGCATGGGCTTGGCTTCCCTGTGGGTGGTACCTGCAGTCCTTGTAGCTGCACAAGGCTGGGCACTGCCCACCACCCTGGCCTGGTCCTGCCCACGGTACACAGCGGGGTGGGGCGGCTCCGGGAGCGGCAGGGCTCTGGGGGCCGTGTTGGTCCTCTTTGGTTGCTTCCTGTGCGTCGTGAGGAAGGACTTCACTATAAGACCTTGTTGGCACCAGGCTGGGAGTGAGGCGCCCAGTGGCCCCGTGAGACTGACGAGGCAGGGAGCAAACCCAGGCCTTTCCTCCCAGCCTGCACCCCTGTCTGAGCCCGTCCTGCTCTCTGGCCACCCAGAGGCATTGGTTCCTCTGGAACATGCAGCTGTCCCTGGGAGCCATGTCCAGCCTTTGTCTCAGATCCCTGGGGCTCCCTGTGTTGATGGCAGTGTGGGTGGAGTTTGGGATGTGTCTGTCCCTGCTCCCCAGCCCCGAGGCATGGAGCCAGCAGCCCAAGCTAGTGAGGCCCTTTGACTCCCACTGTGGTGGGCAGGGCTCGCCTTCTGCCCAGCTCTACCCAGTCAAACCCATGGCTGGGAAGCAGGGTCCACTGGTCCAGGCCAGGCTACCCCCGCCCCAGGGGGATGGGAGCCCATGGGGCTTGGCAGAGCCACGCTTGGGAGGCCCATTGGCTGGCGAGCACACAGGGAGGTGAGGGCGGTGGCCTGGGAGTGGGCCCAGGAGAACGGGGTGTGGCGGGTGCTGGGCAAAGGAGCAGGGAGATGGGCAGGGACCAGGTGGGGCGCTGGTGAGGTGGAACTGAAATGCACCCCAAGGATGCGAAAGGGGAAATGGGTGGGCAGCCCCCACCCTGCCACAGGAGGGCTTGGGTTCCAGCGAAGGGCGGAAGGGCCACCTGTGGGAGTGCAGAGGTCTCCAGTGTGGGGGTGGGGTCGGGCGCCCTGTACTCCATGCTGAGAGCTTTGAATCTGGGACCCGGGCCCATTGGCTTGGCACTGGGCAGGGCAGGAAGATGTCCCCCCACCCCACCCCATCCCCATGGTGGCCCCAGGTCCTGCAGTGTGGACCTCAGCCTGGCCTTCAGCCTGCCCAGGCAGTTAGGGCTACCCAGGGCCTCTGCTTTTCCTGGGATGCCCTGGGAACTGCCCAGCCTAGCGGGGACTGACAGGGAGTGTGACTCCCCACTCTGTCCTGCCTGTCCTTGCTGAGGGGCTGTGACCAGCCCTCCTCACTGCTCTGGCCCTGCCTCAGTTTACCTAGGGCCTGTAGGCAGGGCCAAGGAGACTGTGTATAGACCTCCATGTGGTTTGGGGCAGCCACAGAAAGGAAATGAGCGAGGTTCCTCCCTAGCATTGCCCAGCAGTCCCGGCCCTGTGTCATTAAGGCTGGGTTCTCATGGCACCGAGAAGGGCCCCCCGCCAGCCTCTGGGCCTGGGTCTCCCCTCTGCTGGGGCACAAGCTGTGTGGGGCCCAGCAGCCTCTGCCCATGCTCGGGACTCAGCATGCCCTCCTGGTGCCTGGGGACTAGCATACGGGGCATTCAGCGAGTGGCGACAAGGGGCTGCCCTGGGCTGCAGTGGGACCCTGGACATCCGCGGCCCACCCGAGGCCCTGAGGAATTCAGCACCCTCGTCCAGGTGGACTGGGAAATCCCTGCAGGGGCCCAGGCTCTGGGGAAAGGAGGCTTTGGGTACTGAGCGCATCACATCCCATCCCATCCGCGGGAAAGGGGGAGGGGGCTGGGCCGTGAGGGAGGAGGGAGGCGAGTGCCTCCTGTGGGCTGGCCGGGCTACCCAAGGGCAGGTTGGTGGCTGGAGACAGCTGCGCAGCCTGCTTTCTGCCTCCGTCGGGGCTTTGCACAAGTGGGGGGCTGCCCAGCTGGGGCCATGCGCAGCAGGCAGGCACGCTGGCTGGCGGGATGCGGGGCTGGCGGTGCCTCCGGCCCAGTGTGCTGACTGCAGAGCCGGGCGGGAGGCAGAGGAACCAAAACTGCTGTGTCATTGCACGCTGCAGCTGTTGCCAGGGCGACCGGGTGAGTTTCCCACGCCTGCCCTGGAGGCTGGCGGGTGGGGCCGAGGGGTGTGCAGAGGCCGAGGTGCTGATGCTGCCCAGTGCCTGGGGTGCCCTCCCGCCCCTCCTTCGTGTAGAGACCACCGCCCTGCAGTGTGCACAGCATGCATAGCCGGGGAGACCCAGCCTCCTCCGCGGGCTTCGCAGGCCGGGCAGGGAGCACCCAGCCTGTCTCAGTGACCTCAGGCAGCCCTTGGGGCTTGGTGGGACCCTCCGGTGCAGGGTGGGGCCGGGGGTCCCCAGGTGTGTGAGTCTGCAGCAGCCTGGGGCCTGGCAGGAGATGGGGCCCCTGAGCCTGGCCCTCCTGAGGACGGTAGCCTTGCTGCTCCTTAGCTGTGTGGCCTAGGGGACCCCTCTGTCAAGTGGGGCTGCCGCAGGGCTGTTGGGAGGACATGGGTTTGGGCCCCCCGGGCTCCCGGCACCAGCCTGCCTGGGCCTGACCTTTCTGGACGTCCCTCCGCAGCTCAGCTCGCCCATGAACCCCGTGAGCAGCAGTGAGGACATCAAGCCCCCACTGGGGCTCAATGGTGTCCTCAAGGTCCCCGCCCACCCCTCAGGAAACATGGCGCCCTTCACCAAGCACATCTGTGCCATCTGCGGGGACCGTTCCTCAGGTAGGGCCGTGGGTGGGCAGGGGCGGCAGGGTGCAGGGTGGGGTCCGGGTGCCCCTTCCGTGCCCCACCTCCTTTCTGTGGGTGGCAAGGGTGACATCTCGGGAGGCCAGGGGCTGGACAGAGCCCCTGCAAGATGCTCCTGAACCCATAGCCTGAGACCGAGGCAGCGCTTGGCCCCCAGGTCCTGCAGGCCAGGACTTGTGACCCGCAGGGGGAGCCGCAGGGTGGCCATCCTCAGATGAGCAGGAGGGCAAGGCGGGGCCCCGCGAGCCCAGGCCAGGGTCAGAGCCAGCCCTTGTGGGCCCCGGGGCAGGGGGCCCGGCTGGGCCGCTCTCAGGCACCCTCTGCCCGTAGGCAAGCACTACGGCGTGTACAGCTGTGAGGGCTGCAAGGGCTTCTTCAAGCGGACTGTGCGCAAGGACCTGACCTACACCTGCCGGGACAACAAGGACTGCCTGATCGACAAGCGGCAGCGCAACCGCTGCCAGTACTGCCGCTACCAGAAGTGCCTGGCCATGGGCATGAAGCGGGAAGGTAGGCGGGCGGGCACAGGGTGGCAGGCTGCCTCCACCTCCAGCCCGCATTCACTCGGGGCGGGGTTGGGGCACCGAGTCCGGCCGGGAGCCCTGCATGTGTGCTGCGGGCTCCTCTGGCTGTGCTGCTGCCCAGTAAGGGCACGGCCAGGGAGGCCTGGGGAGGCGCTGCTCAGGCCGGCGTGGCCGGTGGGTGTCCCCTGAGCTGCTGCTGGGTGTGGGGTCGCGGGACCCGGGGAGCAAGGCTTCGGAGCTGCTTTACTTGGGGGACATGCTCGGGCTGTGCTGCTGAGTCTAAGATGCGGTCGGGTTGCTACTCCTGCCTTGGCCTCCGGGGGCCCTGTGGCTTCAGGGCCCTGGACGGCATCCCCTTGATGAGCATCCCGATGGTGGGCGCTGCGAGGCGTGCACTTCCTCTGTCTGTCTGGGTCTGCTCTGTTCTTGGCCTCTGCCTCTCTGGAGAAACTGAAACCTTGGTGGGCCGCACTCCCCGAAGCACTTCCTCCTCCGGGCTGTGAGATCGTGTGCGGTGCAGGGTGGGGGCTCTCGGGCAGCCTGTGTCCCACTCCCAGTGGGGCTGGTAGGGCCCCAGCGCCTCGTGAGCAGCCCTTTCTGATCGGGCGCATGGTTCCCAGAGCGCTGGAGTTTGTGCAGCTCTGTTCTCGCTGTGCAAGTGGAGCAACTGGGGACGTCCAGGTCTCGTCCAAGGTCACGTGCCAGGCTGGTGACCCTGCCCTCCCACCCTGTTCCCTCTGCCTGCGGCAGGCAGAGGAAGCCAGCGCCCCGCAGGGAGGGGCGCCCGCCCTGCTTCCTGTGCGTGCTTCATGTGGTGAGGGAAGGCTCCCTGGGGACGGCGAGTGCAGCACCGTCCCTGGAGGATGGGGATGGGCAAGGGGGAGTGAGCCTGGCAGGCGGTGCCCAGGTGTGCAGCGTGTGAGGCTGGGGCTGAGGGAGGCGGTGGAACTTCGTGCCTCTTGCCAGCTTGGTTGAGCGCCTGCGCTTACCCCTTCTCTGAGCGTGCTGACAGCCCCCGGTGTCCTGTTGGGCACGGGTTGTGAGCCCTGGTCCATTGAAGGCGACCAGCAGGTGACCAGGCAGGGCCCCGAGGGTGCGGTGGGAGCTGGCTGCGAGGCTTGGGCATGGGGCACACAGCTCAGGTGGTGGGAGGGTGTCCAGGCTGCCCCCGAGGGAAGGCAGGTCAGACCCCCAGGCCAGACACGTGGAGAGGCTGCAGCCCCAAGCCCTGGCGGGGACCCTCAGCCCATGTGCCTCCCTGCCAGGACTGGTGTGCCTGCTCTTCTCAGACTCCCACGCTGGTCGCCCGAGGCCTGGGAGTGGGTGACCCTTCTCCCCCACCCATGTGGGTAGGTGCCCTCCTGGTGTCCCTGCTGCATCCCGCGTGCACTCTGTCCTAGTGCCGCCCACACTTCCCCGATAGAGAGGTGGGCGCGGGGAGGGGCACCTGGGGTATCTTGGGGCTGGCACGGCCCGGCTGGCTTTGCCCATTTGCTGGATCCCAATCCCTGCTGGCCGGAGATCTTTGCAGCCTCCGGCCCTGCGTCTTCCGCCCGTCCCTGTGGCAGCACGCAGCCTCGAGGCTTGATTTATAGGCCGTTAGATAAATACCTGGTCCTGTCCAGGGCCCTCCTCCCCTTTGTCTCTGGTTGGATTTATTAGTCATGAACGTGCTGTAAAAACCTCCTACAAAGTGCTCTCGTGCCCCAAACACAACAACTGCAAAACGGGCTCGGGCTCCCCGGTGGGAGCAGACGGCAGCTCTATGTGGGCGGCTAGAGGAGGAGTTGAGGCCCCCCTGCCCAGCGGGCCCTGCCACCCTGCGCAGGGTCTTGTGCAGGTGGGGCAGCCTTACCTGCCTGCCCCAGGCCCGACACGTCTCCCAGGCCCGTGGTCCCAGTGGGAGCTCCACTCTTGGGATGGGCAGCCTCCGAGCAGCCCCACGGTGCACCCTGCGGGGACCCCCGGGATGAGCGGCTGGGAGGGGGTCAGGTCCAGCCCTGCCAAGTGCCAGGCCTGCTGTGGGTGGCTCTGTCCACTGGCTTGATGCCACACGAACCTGCACATCCTTCTGTCTTGTCCCTTGTCCCCTGAATTCAGCTCCGGGAGGGTGCTTGGGGTTGGCCGGCCACCAGGTGGGCCCAGGATTCCCTGTGGCCCTGCTGCTGGGAGGGGACCCCCTCACTCCGGGACAGGCAAAATTCCCACCCGGAGCTGGCTGGTGAGGGACACCATGGCTGATAGCATCTCCGTTGGGCAACAGCCGGGCCTGCAGTGGCAGGCAGACCCAGGACTTGTTCTGCAGCATTCCCCGGCCCAGGCAGTGCCTCAAGGCCTCGGCTTAAGACCAGGCTGAGCCCAGGCCTGTTCAGGGCTGGGGGGCCTGCAGGTGCGGATCTGAGGGGAGACAGACTGGGCACCCCCAGCGCACCGCCCCCCTCCCGGCCAGGCTGCCCTCTGCTTCCTCCCTGCCTCCCTTTGCTTCCTGTGCCCCTGGGTCCAGGGACCAGGGGTACAGACGGAGTGGTGTGTGTGTTTGTGTCTGTGCGCACGTGCGTATAGATAGGGGTGGCTCCACCGGTTCCCACTCTAGGGAAGGAGCCCCTGTGGGGTTTGAGTGCTGGCTTTGTGGCAGCGGGCTGGTAACTTTGCCTCTGTGAGCGTGGAGTCCTCATGTGTCCCATGTGAGCCCCTGCCAGGTCCCATGTGGCAGAGGACACGACTTGGGTGGTTGGTGGGGTTGGAGAGGTGGCCACGCTGTGTGTGTATGTGTGCATGTCTGTGTATGCATGTATTCGTGTGTGCATGTCTGTCAGCATGTGATTTGCCCTAGATTGGATCCCCTGAAGGAAGGAAGACCACCCCCTCTGAAGTACCAGGAGGACCCTGCCCATGACAAAGGACAGAGGAAGGGCCCAGCCACCGGCGGTGCCCCAGACAGAGGTGGCATGGGGCTGGGGGTGCCCTTGTGGCCTCCCCATCGAGCCGTCTGTCTTCAGGGAAGGGCCTCCTGCTTGGCCCCAGGGCCGCGGCAGCTTCCAGCACCCCACCGCGGCTGTGGGTCTGCTGCTTTCTGAGTCTGGTGCCAGCGTCTCCTGACGTGGGGACCCCGGCCGAGCTGGGGAGGGGTGGCCCTGGCTGGGTGGGGTCCCCCAGACTCAGCCTTCGTCCTGATCTTCCCTGGGGCCGGTCCTCCCACCCAGGCTTAGGCCTCCAGCTGCGGCTTCCTTCCCGCTGCTGCTGGCTGCCGAGCACCGGCCTGGGGAGGATAGGGGGAGGCCCTGTATTTACAGACGCCTCCCGCCCGAGGCTTCCCGGCGCCAGTGGGGCATAAGTCAAACATGACTGCGTCTAGAAGGTGATTGAGCTGGCGAAACATAAATCCCAGCTCCACCTGCCCCACCGCTGTCTATAAATAAGACCATAATATTTATAATGATGCTGCTCAGAGCTGCTGGGGCCCTTCACAGCTTCAAAGTGCTTTACAAAACATTTGCTAATTAATTCTCGCCACCCGCCTGATGAGGAGGCAGGTGCCGAGCCCCCCACGGCCTGCTCCAGGCTCCCAGGGAAACCAGCCGCAGCGCAGCGAGGCTCAGCACTCAGGGCTGCTGGAGGCCATGGCGCCTGCCCCCGTGGGGACGTGGGGTGGGCAGATCGGGCCTGTGCAGGCCCTCGTGGGGTGCATTGTGAAGGCAGGCATCCTCCGTCACGGGAGATGAGGCAGAGGGTGGGGGACTTGCCCTGGGCCACACAGCTGTGAGAGGTAGAGCCAGCTTCGGGACTGGGCTGTGTGATTCCATCTGGAGCCCGCAGCCTCTAAGATGTCCACAGTGCCCTTTCTAGCTCTCTGAGCCTCAGTTGCCCCCCAAAGAGGAGGCTGCTGAGCAGACACCATCTGCCCAGACCCTCTGCGCAGGCAGGAGGGCCGTGGGCCTGCCGGTGTCTGCCATAACCAGCCATCTAGGTGCCTCCTGCTGGTGGGCTCCCTGGCGTCCATGGGGTCTCCCCTGTCCCTGGAGCAGTGACCCCACCTCAGATGAGTGCCACACGTGGAGGGGTGGGGGGCAGAGCCTGCCTGGCCCTGTTGGGGTTGGATTTTCCAGGACAGCCAGGCGTGTGGGAGCCTGGGTTTCCTGGCTGGTGCGTGCGGAGCCTCTGCCCAGCCTGCTGCCCTTGGTTCCCAACGTGGGAGTGGGAGGTCCCTGGCTCAGCCCCACTGTTGGGTCTTGGAAAGACGGCCCCATCCTGGGATGGTTCAGGAGTGCTTGTGGGGACCCTGAGGCGCAGGAGGGCACCCATCAGACCCCAGGGGAACGGTGGCCAGTGGCTGGCAAGAAGCCAGGGACACAAGAGGTCTGGAGGCGTCCACTTGGGGCGGTTAGAGAGCTGTGGGCTGGAAGGGAGCCGTATAGGGCTGGGGCCCCTGGACTACCATGGCAGGGAGACTGTGGGGCCCTGGGCTGGAGGAAGGAGGGCAGGATAGGCAGGGGAGGGAGTTATGGCCTGGGACATGGCTGTGCTGGCAGGGCTGCCTGGTAAGTGCCCTGTGATCCTGGGGAAGCAGGGGAAGAGGGCCAGGTGCAGCCCCAGGCAGAGCAGGCAGGTGGGGGGCGATGTCATGGGAACCGGAGGCTTCAGGGGTGAGGGTCTGGGCCATTGCCCGGCCTGCGGGCAGGAGGGCAGGATGGAAGAGCAGCTGATGCCCATCAGGTCTGGGGCATGGTGAGGTGTGGAGCTTTGCAGGAGCAGCCGGAGGGCCTGGGCTGAGTTGGGTGTGGAGTGGGGTGAGTGGAGGTGGCTCAAGGACCGCGGGCCCTGCTGGCGTTGTCTCTTGGGCTGACTGTGGGCCACCGAGCCTTCCAAGCCTCTGTTCCTTGGGAGGGGCAGCGTCGTGGCCGGGCATTGGTGGCAGAGGAGTGGAAGAAGGAGGAGACCGAGCCAGGGTCGGGCATGGGGTCGGCAGACAAGCACTTTGCGGGTGTCCGCGTGTGACTCTGAGCCCGTCTGCCCCTTGCCCCTGCCCCTCACCAGCATGGCACTGTTCCTGGGCAGGGCACCATAGGCTCCAGCTCTGGGCCTCTACATGTGCTGTTTCCTCCACCTGAACCAGTCCCAGTCTCACTGCTGCTGCTTTCGGGAGGCTTCTTGGCTTTACCGAGTCCTGCGGCTCAGGTCTCTGCCAGGCCGTCAGCTCTAAGGAAGGCGGTCTGCTCTGCTCCTGGTGCGAGTGTTGGCTGAGTGACTTCCAGAGAGGTGGTCTTTCTCATCAGGGCTCGGCCACCGAGAGGCCTGGCGTGGGCAGGCACGGGGCTTGTGGGGACCCCAGGGTTGGTGTGCTGGCTCAGCTGGCCCTGCCCAGGCTGACGGGCCTTGTGGTTCAGCCGTGCAGGAGGAGCGGCAGCGGGGCAAGGACCGCAGCGAGAGCGAGGTGGAGTCGACCAGCAGCGCCAACGAGGACATGCCGGTGGAGAAGATCCTGGAGGCCGAGCTGGCCGTGGAGCCCAAGACGGAGACCTACGTGGAGGCGAACATGGGGCTGAACCCCAGTTCGGTGAGTCAGCCTCGGTGCCTGCCTCAGTTTCCCTGTGGATGCTCTCTGGCTCATCCTTCCTGGGCAGCCAGGGAAGTAGCGGGCTCCTGGGGGCGGTGCTGGGGGCCCTGGCCCTGCACTCACCCCTCCCGGACCCCGTGTGCGCTGCAGGTGTGGCCCCAGGGTGGGCAGCTCTGCCTGCTGTGTGTGTCCCCAGGCAGGTGATATCCCTGAGCCTCCTTGTCCTCAATGGAATAGGTACTGCCGGAGGGGACCCCAAAGCCGGAAGTGGCTCCGGGGCCTCCATTCAGTCTCCCTCACGCTGGCGCCCATAAGAGTGGCCTGAGGATGGCCACCCCTGCCCGCCAGGCCACCTGCTGCCCCCTCTGCCTCCAGGTGAGGGCCGGGTGGGCACAGGCTGCCCTCCTCCTGGCTCCCAGGGCTGGGGTTCAGACCCACAGGCCTCCACTCCTCCCTCACCGGATGTCACCTCCCCTGTGCCTCTGTGTCTCTGCCTGACGTGGCCTGGGCCCTGCATGGTACCTGGGCTCCTTTCTAAGCCCCCACCTACCTGGGCTGCAGGAACCTGCATGGCCTCTGGCGAGCTCACTGGCTGGGACGCCTTGTTTGTCACAGCCCCACTGAGAAGGTCCCGTGCCGGGGCTGGGTGGGTGGCTCTGGCACTTTGCCCAGACCCTGCGCTTCCTGCTGTCTTGCCGTGGTCAAGCCCAGATGTGGGCTCAGCGCACCATGCTTTCCCTCCCCGCCCCCGGCACACGGCGCGCAGTGAGGTGAGGGGCTGCTGCCCTCTTGTGAGGATGTACAGTGGTCTCTGGGCTGTGCCCCACTGCCCAGCTCTGGTCAGGAACATCAGCCGTGCCCCTGGGAGCTCAGGTGGCCCTCCCCTGCCCTGTGCCACTCTGTTGGTCGGCTGGGCTCCCAGCTGGAGAAGGCCCAGTTCCAAAGGTGGTCCCTTCTTGTGGGGACGCCCACGTGGGGAAGACGGTGGCTGGCAGTGAGGCAGGCTCTGTGCTGGAGCAGGGTTACAAGGGTGGCCGGCGGCGGGCACAGGGATGCCAGGCTTCGCCTCTGTTGAGCGAAGATGTTACCTGCAAACACCCTGTGCCCTGCTTTCTCTGCAGAAGCTCGGTGCTGCAGTGCGTGTGGAGGGCAGGGGTCCTGCTCGCATAGCGGGCCCAGGGAGGGGCTCTCCCCTGCCATCTGGGTGGTCCTGTGGGCACCCCTTCCTGGCCTGAGCTGTCGGCTCACTAACATCTGCTGCGGGATCACAGTAGGGGAGCCCTTGCCGGAGGCCACACCTCGCAGCTGGAGCAGGGTTGGGGCAGGGAGCAGCCCTCCCTCCCTCCCTCCCTCCCAGCGACCTCTCTAGGCCTTGCCTGCTGGGCCGGGCGGGAGCTGGGGTCTTCCTGGCCCAGGCGCGGCCTTGCTGCCTCCTCCCTGGCCGCCCTCGCCCTGTCTCCAGCCCGCGCATCCCTCCCGTGTCTGCCCTGTGGCCTCTTCCACACTGGGCTGCTCTCGGCCCTGGACAGGCCAGGAGGACAGCAGTGCCTGGGTGCCCGTGAGCACTGGCTCGGGGGAGGCTCCGAGGTGGGCTGAGCATCGGGACCCTCTCTCTGTCCACCCTCCCAGCTGCCCGGGCCTGTTTCCTCCCCCATCCTGGCCCCTGGCCCTAGGCCTCCATGCCAGTCTGTCCCCAGCTCCCTTCCCAGTGAGCCCTCAGCGGGCACTGGCAGCACTGGTTTCTGTCAGCAGAGCCCTCCACGGTGGATACTTTTCCTCCTGGTGCCTGGCCACTGCCAGTTCTGAAACAAGGGACCCTGTGCCCCTGCTCTGGTGTCTGTCCTGTGGCAGAGTGACTTGGGGGGGGCCAGTCCGAGCCCTGCCAGTGCCCCTGGTCCCTGAGAACGACAGGACAGCCCCCTCTGGCCAGGTCAGATTCTGGTCTGCCCAGCTCTGCCCGGGGCCTGGTGTCTCCAAGACGCGTGCCGACCTGAGTCCCTGCATCATCTGGTTGGGGTGGTCCCATCTGTCTCCTCCTGCCCAACACCTGCCTTGCCAGGGCTGGGGTTGCTGAGCGGATCCTTCCTGGGGCTGCTGAGATGAATCGACACACGCTGAGTGGATTTTAGCATCTCAGGGGTTGTGAGGCCAGAACTCCCAGTCGGGCTCAGAGGGCTGAGTCAAGCTGTAGGCTGGGTCTCAGTCCCTGGCTGTGGTCCCGCACTGTTCAGGCTGGCAGTACCCACTCCGGCCTTCCAGCCCCTCAAAGGCCCTTGCTGTGACCTTGGGCTCCCGGTGACCCAGGGTTGCCTGCCATCCCGAGGACTTTAGCACACTCCCTCCTCTCAGTCCCTTTCTGTGCGAGTCACGCCCGCAGGGCCAGGTCAGCCTCCCAGGGCCACCACTCGGTCCCCGCCCGGGTGCAGCACGTGGGTCAGGCCTGGTGTGGGCCTTGACTCTGCGTCTCCTTCTCCACTGCAGCCCAACGACCCCGTCACCAACATCTGCCAGGCCGCAGACAAGCAGCTGTTCACGCTGGTGGAGTGGGCCAAGAGGGTCCCGCACTTCTCTGAGCTGCCGCTGGACGACCAGGTCATCCTGCTGCGGGCGGGTGAGTGGCCGGGCTGCTGGCTCAGGGGCCAGTGGGATGGCGGGCAGGAGTGGCGGCTCAGGCTGGGGACAGCCCGGCTGTGGAGCCCTGGGGGAGGCGGGGCCCAAGCCGCCTCCTCCCCTGTCAAGGGGGGATTCGGGGCATGTGGGTAGCTGGGGTCGCGGGGAGCCGGGTCCTCAGCTGAGTCTCCTGGCTGTGAAACTGCGGGACATTGCGCATGGAGCCTGTGGCCACGGCAGAGGTGCTAGAGACTGTCCCATCCCGAGGCCACGCTGTCCCGGGGTCTGGACGTCCTGACCGCCCAGCTGTGCCACGGTGGCCAAGGTTTGTCACCTGGCCCAGCCAGACGGGCAGAATGATGTGCAGCATGTTCCAGAAGGTGCTGGGCCAGGCCTGATCATCCTGCCTCCCTTGGGGAGGGGTCTTTGATTGTATTGAGGTCCGGATGAGCCAGGGTCCCCCATAGCAGGTCCCTGGCCACACTGCCTTTGCCGAGACGCGTGCGCCCTGCTGTTCTTTCAGAGTCTGGTGTGTGTCCTGCCCACCAGGCACACATCTGTCCAGCTCTGCCCGCACTTCTCAGGCCCCCGCCTCCCTGCTCAGCCCAGAATCCCGAGCTCTGCCGGCCTGAGAGCCTGCCCACCCTGGAGGTCTTTGGAAGGACCTCACATAGAGGAGGGGCCGCCGGGACCCCTGGTCTTAGTCACTGTTTTCCTCATTGCTGAGACAGTGTTTGAGAAGGCCCTGCCTCAGGAAGGGGAGGTTCATTTGGGCTCAGGAGTCAGTGTGCAGTCAGCCTCAGAGCTCATGGCAGAGGGGCCTGGCGGAAGAGAGCTGCTCACCCTGTGCAGCAGGAAGCTGACAGGAAGGAGAAGCAGGGAGGGGAGTCGCCCTCCCAGGCCCATCCCCGTGCTCCCTCCAGCCACACCCTATTGCCTAGCCGTGCTCAGCTGCACATTGGTCAGTGGGTGGAGCCATCACGAGCACCCGGACCCAGTCACCTCCCAGCCCCATCTCTTGAGTGCAGGGGGCTTTCCTGGGACATCCCAGGCTTCTGCAGGCGCTGGCGTCTGCCTGCACAGACGCCTCGGCAGCCTGTGGGCCTCCCTGACCTCTGAGTCGGCGGATGCCCAGCCGAGTGTTAGTGGCAGCTGCCCTGCAGCTCCAGCCCCCGGCAGCTTCCCTCTGACCCCAGTCCTCATGGGGCGATCACAGCACATGAGCGCTGGCCTCTGAAGGCCATGTGCAGGGACTGTCCAGGCACACGGCAGCCCGACCCATGCCTCTGTGTAAGTGTCTGGCTGGGTGCGGGTCCCCGTGTGGCCTTCCCTTGCCCAGGCCCAGGCTCCTGAGTGCCCCGCCCCTGCAGGGCCTCCCGTGACTGCCCGTGACATCCCACCATGGGTGACTTTTGCATCCCCCTTGGCCTCCTCCAGGGCTCGTGGTGGCTTCTCAGCCCAGCACAGGCTTCCACCCCAGCCTCACTCTGGCCTTGTCCCCTCTGAGGGCCCTTGCTGACTGGCTGCCGGGTGCAGTGTGAGTCTGGGCCCCACCGAGCAGCCGCATGAGGTGGCTGAGTCCCAGGGTCCCAGCAGGGTCCTGGCTCTGAGTGCAGCTCTGCTGCCTGTGAGTGTGTGGCCTGGGCCGCGTCCCTCTCCACGCCTCAGTTTCCTCCTGTGCCCCTTCTGTGGGGGCTGGCAGCATTGTGTGTGCCAGGCAGACTTGGTGGCACTGTGGACTCTCACATGCCCCGCAGATGTCTGCCTGGGCCGCTTGATGCCCCCCACGGCGGCCATGGAGACCTGGAATTCGAAGCCTGTGGCAGCCAGGTGGCTGGACACGGTCAGCCCAAGGACAAGGTCTGGCCAGCTGCAGTTGGGTGCAGCCTCGGTCCCCGGCTCAGGGATGTGGGTCTCAGGTCCAGGACCCCAGATTCTGGGGGATTTCCACCATCCTGTGCGCCACTGGGCAGCACGGGCTTGAGGCCCAGTCTGTGGTCACCCTGAGGAGCGTCCAGCTGCACTGTTCCATGCTGCTGCATGGCCTGTGCCTGGGGCTGCCAGGTTAGGGCCCCTTCATCGGGGTGGGCTCGCTGCTCCAGCTGTCCAGGGAGACCTTCAGAAACGAAGTGACAGATAGTTCTGGCTCATTACGAGGCACATCGTGACTCTTCTGTTTGTCAGGCAGGTAAACTGCAGCAAGGCAAGGGCCAGTCACGGCCTCAGGCTCCTGTGTTGGCCCTTCTCCCTCCCACCTGCCCCTCGTCCCAGGCCGTTGAGACCCCGTGTGCCGCTGGAGGCCTGGCGCCCCCGCATGGCACACCCTTGTCTTCCTCTCGTTGGGTTGGTCCTGCTCCTGGCCCCGCTCTGGGACACAGTGGACGCCAGGCCGGCCTGGGGCTTCGGCACCCCGGGATAGGGCCCCCGGCCACCTTGTACCCCCAGGGGACAGCAGCCTGGCTCTCAGAGCCCCTGCTCTATTGTGCACGGATGTTTCCTAAACTCCCCCACAGAAACCCACCTCTCCCTCCGCTTCGCCAGGCCTCCTGCCAGTACCTGGCTGGGCTGGGCCACAAAGGCAGCCTGGAGGCGACCAGCGTCTCTGACAGGGACCCAGCCCTGGCTTCTCTGGCTGTCCCGTCCAACCTTGCTGATAGCTCACGGCACCCCACGATCACAGGAGTGCAAGGCACGGATCTCAGGCCCTCGTTCCTTTTCTGGTTTTGGTGGCTTATGCAGCCAGGACAAGTCCACCCCTGGGAGCAGCAGCCTGGGGCAGGGCCCGGGCCGCCTGGTCAGCTCGGCCTCCCTCTGGCTGAGTCGTGAGACAGTGAGGTGGAACTTGGCCCTGGCTCCTGTGAGGGCCTGGCTCACGTGTCTGAGTGCATTCTGCAGGGTCCCACCTGCCGTGCTGAAGGCCTGGGCCTGCACTGTGGTCCCCCCGGGATGGAGAGGGACAGGGTACGGGGTGGGGCCACAGGCACCATCACACACCGCGTACTGAGGACCTCGTGTTGTCCGGGTCACAGAGGCTCCTGGAATACTTGTGCAGTTTGCTCTTTTCCTTTTTTCCTTTTAATTTTCAGTAGCCTGTGTTTGCGATGCGTAATGACCACACCCCGTGGGAAGCCCTCCCATGTGCATGGCACGTCACCCCCTCCCCTGCCCCTCTCTCTTCCATGTCTTGGCCCCCTTTCCTTTTGCGAAAGATCGAGCTCTGTTTCCTGTTGTCGATCTTTCATTTTGCTCTTGATTTATACTCTGGGTTTCTCATATAAGAGAAACCACACAGTATTGAAGCTCGTGTGTCTGATTTATTTTACTTAATGTTATGATCTCAAGCAGCTTCCATTTTCCTACAGATGACTCAAGTTTATCCTTCTTTATGGCAGAGTAGTACTCCCTGGTGTGTAAACACCACATTTCTTTATCCATTTGGCCGTTGATGGACATACGACTGCCTCCAAGATTTAGTTATTATGAGTGGTGCTGCTATAAACACGGGTGTGCATATGTCATTGTAACGTGATGTCTTCAACTCTGTCGGGAAGATACCTAGAAGGGGACTAGCTGAGTCAAACAGAATTTCTAGGTTCAGTGTGAGGCATCTCCGTTCTGATTTCCACAGTGCTTGTCCTAGTTTGGATTCTCACTGCGCCTGCATGCACTGCAGGAAAAGGGTGTTTCTCAAACTTAGGTGCTCCCGAGCCTCCTTTCTATGGAACCCTTCATCGGGCTAGGGTTCTACAGAGCCCACTTTGGGAACACTGGGTTGGCTTGGGAAAGGGGGGAAAGGGGCAGAGCCGGTGGGGTGGAGCGACAGTGGCCGAGTGACTGTGTGCCTCCTCCCCGCAGGGTGGAACGAGCTGCTCATCGCCTCCTTCTCCCACCGGTCCATAGCCGTGAAGGATGGGATCCTCCTGGCCACCGGGCTGCACGTGCACCGGAACAGTGCCCACAGCGCAGGGGTGGGCGCCATCTTTGACAGGTGGGGTGGGTGTGGGGTCAGCTCTCTGCTTGCGCAGTGCAGGGCAGCGCATGAGCGACCTTGGGTCAGTGGCCCCCAGCCACACCATGTCCTGGACAGCACTGCCACGCTGTGGGGCCGGGCTGGGCCGTGGAGCTGGGGAGGCCCGTGAGGCTGAGACAGGCTGGTGCCACCCTGGCCTTGGCCATGGACCCTCCTGGCAGCCAACAGGCTGAGGGGGAGCCTGAGAGCCCCTGGGAACTCCGTGGGCATCTCTGCTCACAGAGGGTCCCCTGGGGAAGTGGCACCTACCCCTTCCTGCAGCTTGGCCCCTGGGGAGGCTGATGGGAGCAGCCGCCCTGCAGGTGGCCGGGGTCTTGTCTGTTTCGAGCCCTGGCTCCAGGACTGGGCCCCCTCAGCTCAGCCCCTGTGGGTCCCCCTTTAGTGCCAGGCCCTGGGGTGACATCCCAGGCAGCTCCCGGGAGCGCAGGCTCCAGTCCTGGGTGGGACTGGCCGGCCAGATGGGCGGGGCTGGGGCTCATGTCCACACTGCTTCTCCTCACCTGGCCTTGCCTGTCCCAGCTGCCTGTGGGGCCCTCGGGCTTCCCAGAGTCCCCAGGGCTTCCTGTGGCGGGGCCGGCGAGGGGCCAGTCTGACTTGGACTTGGTGGGCTTCCTGTCCCGCAGGGTGCTGACAGAGCTAGTGTCCAAGATGCGGGACATGCAGATGGACAAGACGGAGCTGGGCTGCCTGCGTGCCATTGTCCTCTTCAACCCAGGTACTGGGCTGATGCCCATGCCCGCGGCCCACTGTGGGCCGCATCATGGCGGGAGGCAGCTGGGCCGCCTCCTGCTTGCTGTGGGATGGGCCGAGGGGCCAGCTGCTGTCCTAGGGTCGGGAAGGTGCTTGTCACTCGTCCCTTCTGGAAAGCGGCACATTGGCATCCCGTGCAGGACAGGGCCAGGCTCACATGTCCTGGATGGGGCTGGCGATCACGCGGGCCCACTGGGTATCCTGGGGTGGCCAGCACCACCTCCAGCCCCTGGGGCCATGGCCACACAATGGCAGGGATGCGTGGCTGACTGGGCGGGGTGCAGCCCTGGGGAGGGGCGACGTCCAAGGAGGGTGGAGTGGGTGCCGGGGCAGGCAGCACCCGGGCTTTGTCTTGGCCGTGGGGAGCTGGGCCCTGCAGGGTGTGGGAAGGAGGGTGCAGGGCCTGTGCTTGAAGCCCGCCTCTCTCCCTGCGGTGGGTGGCTTAACATGGAGTGAACGGTGGCCACCCCAGGATGCCCCTGGACAGTGGCCAGGAGGCCCCGTGAGGCCTGGCCCTCCAGCACACAGGCTGAGCCCTGGCCTGGTCCTCTGGGGTTGGCCCAGGGCACTGATGTACCAAGGAAGCCTGGGCGTTGGACTGAGGCGTTCAGGGCCTGTCCTGGTTACCATAGCAACGGGGAACAGAGTCCCGGCTCTGTACAGGTGAAGAAACTGAGTCCCTGGAGGTCAGAGACTGGTCCCAGGTTGGATGACTTTCAAGGGGCAGAGCCAGGCCCCCCCCCCCCCCCCGCCGAGCGGCCACCTCAGGCTCCCCCTATCCTGGGGCCTGGGCAGAGCTCTGAGCTGAGGCCACTTCTCCCTGCAGACTCTAAGGGGCTCTCGAACCCCGCCGAGGTGGAGGCGCTGAGGGAGAAGGTGTACGCGTCGCTGGAGGCCTACTGTAAACACAAGTACCCGGAGCAGCCAGGCAGGTGAGCGCTGCCCAGCCCGGGCGGACCCTGAGGCGGGCTATGAGCCGTCCCCACATCAGCGCTGCAGAGCCCATCTGTGAGGCTAGAGCTGCCCGGCTGCGGGCTGTGGGCACATAGCACACTCAGGACGACAGGCCCAGCGCCAGCACATAGTAGGCGCTTTGCAGAGGTGTGGAATAAGTGCCAGAGACTGTGACCTTCTGTCCTGGTCCGCAGTGCCGGGCACACTGTAGATGGCGAGGAGAGGCTGGTGGCCCTGGGATTCAGTCTGCTGTCCCGGCTCTGCCCCTTCTCGCTGAAGGGCACCTCCTGCCTCCCGATGTGAAGCCAGGTGTGGAGGGCTGGGCAGATGGGCACCCGCCCTGGCCATGCCGACCGGCACACACATGGTTAACTGCGTCCACGGCTCGGCCTCATCTGGTTTGGGTTAAAGCGAACTTCCCGGAGGATGAAGACAGGAGGGTGGCAGCCGCTTGTTTTTCCTGGCTTCCTGCCTCGGCCCATCTCGCCAGCTCAGCAGAAAACAGCTTTCTCTGGCCTCGCTCCAGCCTCCAGGCTGCGTTCTTGCCTTTAAAACTGCACAGGGAGGCAGCCAGCCACAGGGCTTCCTCCCCAGGAAGGGAGGGGTGTCGGGAGTAATCCGGCGGCCGCGGAGCCCCCTGGGTGTCTCGGGACGCTGGCCGCTCCCTGCTCTCTCAGGTCTGCCGTGGGTGCCCTGGATGCCCCCCTGGGAGCCCCCAAGGTGCCTCCCCCGGCTTCCTGGGGTCCCCCCTCCTGCATCCTCCCTGGCCTGGCTTCCTGTCGCCCGTCCTGGGCCAGGCCCTGTCTCTCGGGGACGACAGCTGTAGCACAGGCCTCGCTGGCGCTCAGATCCCTTCTTCGCGCTCTTTCCCTCGCTCACCTTTTCCTGTGGCTCCCCATTGCCCTGTTTGTGGTTTGTGACCGCCTGGCCTGTTTGGCCGCGGTGAGGGTGGCTGCCTGGGCCCCACCGAGCTCTCCGCCCTCCACTCCTGCAGGTTCGCCAAGCTGCTGCTCCGGCTGCCGGCCCTGCGCTCCATCGGGCTCAAGTGCCTGGAGCATCTCTTCTTCTTCAAGCTCATCGGGGACACTCCCATCGACACCTTCCTCATGGAGATGCTGGAGGCCCCGCACCAGATGACCTAGGCTGCTGGCCGCCTGCCCGCCCGGCCCGCGCGGACCCTCGGGGCGCTGAGGGATGCCGCCATCCCTGACATCTTCATTGCCGCTTGGCTGTGGCCCAGGGCAGCAGAAGCAGCTGAGACCCGGCCAGGCCCCTGCCCACTGGCTCTTGCCCGTGCCTGGGGCTGCAGGCACTGGGAGGGGCTCATTTGTTGCTGTTTGTCGTTGGAGGTTCTCGAATCCCCCCTTGGCCCTGACTGGAGTGACCGTCTTTGACAGCCCTGAGAGCTCACTCGGGGACAGGGGCAGGGCCAGGTGGGTGCCGGCTGAGTCTCACTGCAGGAGGCCCCCGCAGCCCTGCTGGAGCCCAGGGGCACCCCGGGGCCACGAGCCTCCCTTTTTGAGGAATGGAGGGTGAGCAGCCCCGCTTTCCAGAGGAAACCGGTGAGATCTCCCCAGCCACCGAGAACACAAGCCGACCTTCTGCAGGGTTTTGGGGCCACCCGAAGGCCGCAGGGACTGGGAGCACCCTCACCCCGCCTTGGTCTTCCCTTTGCATCATTGTCCTGCTTGCATCTTCCCCCTGCTGTGTGTGCCTGCTCAACCCACGGTACCCTGAGATCACCGTGCAGCATGCAGGCCGCGCCTGTGTGGGCTCTACTGACCCCTGTGCTGGACGGCACCATCCCAGGGACAGCAGGGGATTCTGACTGGGTTCCCTCGGAGGGACACAGGAGGCCTTGGGAGCCAGAGGGGCTTCTGGGAGAACAAGCCTTGAAGGCAGGGCAGGGGTGTCTTCCTTCCATGGCCTCTGTGTCTGCTTGGGGACTCTGCAGCCTCCTGGGCCCCAGGGTGGAGTTAGTGGGTGTTGACATCCACCCAGAGCCCTAGCTGGGCCCCGGCTCCCACGGCTCCCTTGGCCAGGTGGGCCACCGCAGACCTGAGACCCAGTGTTGAGTGGTCTGCTGAGTGGGTGGGGAATGGAGGGACAAGGAGGTGGCACAGGGAGGGGCCCTTGAACCCCCACAAGCAGCCCTGGGCTGGGGCCTGGGGTGGCCCTGTTGGCAGGGAGGACCTGGGAGTGGGGTGGGAGGTGGCAGGTGGGAGGAGCCAGCTTCCAGGCCTCTGGAGGACGGGCGTGTCCAGCTCAGGGCATGGCAGCACCAGGCAGAGGCTCACAGGCACTTGGTCCCACCTGCACCTAGCTCGGTGCCTTCTGCAGCCCGTTGCACCCAGGCTGTGCCTGCACCTGCCATGTGCAGTGCCCCCAGGCTCCTGTGCACCCCTCGGGAATGTCCATGGCTCCAGCAGAGAAAACCTAGGGACAGAAGTCTCCTCAGTCTCTCAGAAGTTCCCTCCGTCCCTGGGCCTGGCTGGCCTACCCCCCCCCCCCCCCACCCCACCCCCCCCCCCCCCAAGCCAGAACCCCATGCCCTGTGGCCCTTGCAGCCTTACCTGCCGCCCACTCCCTGTTGCTCTTCCCGCGGCTTCCTGTCCCCTTCTTGTTCGTGCCCTGTCACCACCATTGTCCGTCCAGCGCTGCTGGTGTTCGAGGTGGGCCGTGGGGAGGTAGGAGGCCTCTTTAACCAGGCCTTCAGCCATGCTGCCAGTCTGGCGCAATTGAGGTGATTTTTGTAATTATTATTATATTTTGGTGGGACAGTCTTTAATTTTCTAAAGATAGCACTGACATCAGCTCCTCGGCCACCCTGTGCACGTCCCTGCTGTGGCCGGGCCCATGACCTCCCCCTTGCCGTATCCCTTCCCACGTGGACATTCACACCGGCTCCCGTGGCTGAGAAGCGAAGTTGGACGCAGGGCCCGGTGGCCCGCCTGGTGCCTGTCAGCAGATGGACCCTCGTCACGCTGGAGCGCGTGGTCTCTGGGCGACGTCGCCCCGGGTGCTGTTTCCCGAGCTCTCGGTGGTCCCTGGGGATCACAGGCTGGCAGCCTGGTGACAGTGCCGGAGAGGACACCGGGTGCCGGCCGGAACGTGGGGCCTGGTCCCTGTACACACGGGTGTGTGGTGTAAACGTGTATGTGCAGTACAGAGACGCTGCAAGCGAGGAGCCGTGTCACAGTTACCAATGTTTCGTGTTTATTTTTAATCAAGACTTTCCCTGTGTCCCTGTAAATTTGCTTCCTGTAAGCAAGCACCAGAGGATCCCTCCTTTGGTGAAATCTGGGTCTGAATGAGAATCTTGAGGCAGGAGATGCATCTATTTTAAGATGCCTGGGAGTGGCAGCTTCGGCAGTCCCAACCCCTAGCAATGCCTTAGCCGGGACGCTCGCTAATGCTTTAGGGATGTCACATCCACAAGGAGAGAGAGATAAGGAAATGTCTAAAGCATTGGGAAAGGTTAAAAAAAATCTATTTTTGTACAAATGTAATTTTATCCCTCATGTATACTGGATGATATGGCGGGGGGTGGGCCTATTTTGTTTCTGCTTCTAGCTGTCCAGGCGAGACTCGGAACGTGGAGGCTCTGCAGACCCCTGCCTGTGGATGCCTCTCGGCCGGGGCGGGGGCCGGGGCAGCCAGGGAGCCCAGGGTCGCCCTCGTGCCTTCCCAGTACTCCGTGGAACCATGCTGTCCCCTCGCCTGCTGGCCGGCCTTCCCACAACTCTGTCTGACTGTGAAATTCCTTCCCTCCGTAATTGTTCTCTGCAACATCGCAACGCAGTCGCCAGGGTTGGACGAACGATGGCGTTAGGGTCGTGGAACAGAGACACACAGAGGAAAACATGAGAGGGGAAACAAAATGAGCGTTTCAAAATCCATCTCCGTTCAGTTCTCCTTTGTTCTGCGTGGAGTTTCCTGTTTGAGCCCGGGAAGTGCAGGGTGAGGAGCTGGTGTCCCTGGGGCGGCAGGTCCAGGGGTCCAGGAGATGCAGCCCCTGGCATCCGCGGCACCAGGCGTGTGGACGCTTGCAGAGCCCATGCATCTCCACCCGCCCGGCCCCAGGGCCCCTGTGCCCAGCCCCTGGGTCCATGCTGGCCCAAGCCGGCAGGAACTTCACACAAGGACCACAAGACTAATGATGTCATCTCACTGCCTGATTAATAACAGGTTAACGACGCCCATCTGCACCATCCCTGTGATAAATGCCCTTTGTCTCCACGCTGTCTGGAAGCCGGGCTGCCCCGGCCCCAAGTTGGTGATGGTGCCTCAGCCCCCTCTCACACCTCCGTCTAGCCAGGCTCCCCACCGAGGAGGCACTGAGCCCCGGGAGCTGGAAGTAGGGTCTTGAGGAGCTGGACAGATGGCCCTGGGGTGGTGCCTGGAGCCAGGCAGGGCAGTGGCTTCCTGAGGTTGTTGCCCCCGTGAACGCATACATTTGTGCACATACACCGTACACATACATGGACACGTGTACATGCACTGCGCACACGTGCAATCATGCAGGCTGCACACACAGGCACACTCAGGTACATCCATGCACAAATCACTTCACTCGGCCTCGGAGGACGCCATCCAGGGAGGGAGGGAGGGTGAGGTCCAGCCAGCTACACTGCACACCTCCGTGCTCCCCTCCCCGGGATGTGTTTGAGGGCTGAGTGCACCCTGAAACAGCCTTGGCCTGGGTGGTGGTGCCAGTGAGACCCTACAGGACAGGTACAGTTTGTGCCCGACAGCTGCCCATCTGGGCCCCGACTCTGAGGGGCCTGGTCAGCTCTCCAGCCGCCGGAAGTCAGGGCTGCTGCATCTTGTCCTCCGGGACAGCACAGGTCTTGAGGGGCCAGGGCTGAGGCCAGCCCTCGGGGAGGCCGGTGGCCCCTGCAGTCCCCGAGCTGCCTCTCCTGCCCTGCTTGACCCCACTCTGGTCCCCGGTTCTATAACCCTGGCCGTCCCAGCTCTGAGGGCCCCTTTCTTGGCCTGGAGGGAGGGTTGGCCCTGAGAGGCAGATGGCCCTCTTCCTGCGTCCCCGGTGGCCACACGACAACATAGCTGCTGGCCAGGAGCCAGACCTCCCTGTCCCTTGAGACCTGGGCACGGCCTCTGTGACGCCCACCCCCTTAGTGGATGGAGGTCCCTGCAGGGCAGGTGGTCTCAGGTGAGGGTGCAGGGGACGAGAGGAGACAAGGTGGACAGAGGCCACTGGATCCTCAAGAGGCCGGGGAAGGGGAGGGCTCCCCTCCAGCTCCCAGGGCCCAAGTGCAGGTTTGTGATGACCCACAGGGGCGGCTCCAGGCGGGGCAGCGCGGCAGGCGGGTTCAGGTGCAGTGGTGGGCTGCTCCCTGGGGAAGTGTGGGGACGTCCACCTCCAGGGACACGGGCCCCGCCCAGTCCCAGCCCCGCGGAGCCCCAGCTGCCAGCGCAGGCCTGGCAACCCAGCCTCCGGCCTCCCTGCGCTGCCTCTGGTTGCCAAGGCAACGCCTGCTCTGGGCAGTCCCTCCGGACCAGAGATGCTGGTTGTGATAAGTTGATCACCAGCAGAATCAGGCGGGGACAGGCGGAGCCAGGCTTGGGGTTTGTAACCCGAGACACCGGGGTGGGGGCAGGGGTGCAATCTCCAGTGGGGGGGTGGGACCTGGCCGGGCACCTCTGTGCTCCCCGAGCTGTGCTGGGTCCTGGCGCTGAGGGACAGGTCCGGGTTTCCCTTCCGTCAGCAGGGGGCAGCGCGGCAGCAGGGAGGGCAGGTGTGGGAAATGGGGCCTGGAGGGATGGGACAGGGGGCGGGAGAGCTCCTCCCTACACATGGCCCGGCGCTGGACCCTCAGGACGGGCAGGGGCCACTGCCGTGCCAAGGACAGCAGCTCCTGCAGGGACCAGAGTGCACCAGGAGCCCAGGCAGGAAGCGGCAGAGTGAGGACTTTGGACCCCGCCCTCGCAGCCGCCACGTGGTCCATGGTCCCCAGGAGGGGAGTCCACAGGCTGGCCAGGCATTCGGCCTGTGTTCCCCACCGTCCTCTGCCCTGGACCCCTCTGCACAGCAGCCCAGAGAGAAGCCAGGCAGCTGGGGAGGGGCCCAGCTCAGGCCTCCCCACCCGCCCGATGGTGCCGCTTCCCTTTGGTCCGCAGGAGGGACAGGGCACCCCATAGCTCCCTCAGGTGTGGGACGCACTGCCCCCTGCCGGAGATGCTGGGAAAAGGCCGCTCCTCCCAGTGCAGGGTACGTGGGCTTCCCGCAGGCTTTGCAGGATCCCAGTGCCCATGGCACCCCGGTCGGGGCTGGTCAGGAGCTGGGTGTTTACCAAGACCCCGGGGGCCAGGCTGTGTGAGCTCGGTGCGCCCACCTGCCAACAGGTGGGAGGCAGGGAGGCCCTGCCCTGAGGGCCTCAGCTTCTCCATCTCGGGCCCTTGTGACAAAGGTCCTGGCCACCTGGAAAGCGTTCTGTGGTTGCCGTTCACTCTGTTTTGTGGTGTGAAGAGGTGCTAATGCAGGGCACTGGAAATGAGAAGAGGCAGGTGCGACCCAGGGATTTGCTTGCTCCCTGGGAACCCCTGGGGTCTCCCACTGAGAAGACAAGGGCTGTGGGCCCAGGCTCCGGGGCCTAGGAGGGGCGTCATGGCTCATGGCTGTTGGGGAGAGGGACCAGGAGTATAAGGCACAATAACGGCCTTGAAGGTGAGCAGTGGAGCCCTTGCAGTCCAAGGACACGTCAGACAGAGCCGCCCATGGGGGTCAGGGAGGGAGGTGGAAAATGTGGAGGAGAGACTTAGCGTGTCCTTATCCAAGCAACCACCCACAAACCGAGCTGCCCACTCATCCATATACCCACCACCCACCCACCACCACCTAGGTACTCTCCACCCAGCCACCCAGCCCTCGTCTATGCATCCACTGACCACACTTCTCAGGCCAGGCCCTGCCTGGAGAGGTTCTCATCCACCCCCCGTTCCCAGGACAGGAAGGGATTGTAGGGCTGAAGCCTTGGGCCCATCAGCCTGACTCCTCCTCCTGGTCCTGTGCCGCAGGATGAGACCAAAGCCATGTGTCCAGGATACCACCTGAGAAGCCAGCTCTGCAGTTCCAGGTCTCTCGAAGGACAGGAAGTGCTGTCATCTGGGCGGCTGGCTGCTGTGGGGCTTTGTCCTCCTGCCATTCTTCAAAGTTCTTTCTTTTTTGGTACTGGGGATTGAACTCAGGTCCTTGCACTTGAGAGTCAGGCGGCAGAACCACTGAGCTGAATCCCTGGCCCTTCCTGCCGTTCTTGCACCAGTGCTGCCAAGCCTGGGCCAGCCTGGCTGCAGGCAGTGGTCCACCCACCCACCCACCTTGACAGTAGCCTGGGGTCTGAGTGCAGCTGGGATCTTGACGTCCCAGGCCCCTGTCTCCCCTGGGTGGATGGGCTGGGAATTACAGGGAGGTCACTTCTGGCCTGAGGTGTCAGGAGAGGATAATACGGATGTCATCGAAGACAGTCCAGTCTCGGGCAGGAAGTGTGGCCAGGGAGAGAAGGCAGCCAGGACCCCCCAAGATGAGAGCTGGCCAGGGAGCTTCTCTGAGGACCTCAGCCATCCCGTGAGGCTGTGTGGCTCTGCTCGAGCGGGCACCCAAGACAGAGCCCAGGCTGGGCTAAGTTGCCCGGGTGGGAACCCAGGGCACCAAGGGAGGCAGAGGCCTTACCTGTGGCCTTTGCCTTCCTGTGGGCCGTGGGAGCCCTGCGGGAGCCACAGGTGGGGCCCAAACCGTGAACCCCTGGAGCAGCACATGGAGGGTCACTGTAGCCAGCTGGGGTCACGGCCACTCCGGAAGGCAGCAGGCAGGTTGCAGAGTTGTGACACTGCTCACAGTCAAGCAGCAAGGTTGGAGCCCCGAGTGTGGAAATGGGTCTGTCCAAGACCTACACGAACCCTTCCGGCTACCACAGTTCTAGCTGCCAAGGACTGGTGTGATCGGGATGTCGTTCAATAAGCCAGTGCCGGGGCCGCATGCACGTGCGGGATGGATCAGCGCCAGAGCGGGAGCTGGCCAGCTGCGGAGACTTGGTGACGCCGATGTGTTGCCCGAAGGGAAGGCGCTTGGTGACTCTGCTTATGCAGCACCCGGGAGCCGCAGGACCACAGAGGGCACTGGCCCGGGCTCTGGGGAGAAGCCTGAGTAGAGGGACCGGGAAATCTT
The DNA here is from genome assembly GCF_000247695.1 of Heterocephalus glaber. The sequence goes on from NW_004624760.1 coordinate 2,460,036, forward strand.
AGGGGAGCCTGGGTAGCCCATGCCCATTGGCCCCCATGGCCTGAGCCCTGCTGCCCCCATGGTGGAAGTTACTGTACGTAGGGTTTGGGGATCCGGCCTAAGAGTGGACAGGAGAGCACTCCCCGCCTGTGTCCTGGATGAGAGGGAGCTTCGCTGGAGGGTACAGCTTGGAGCGCAGAGGGGCTATGCAGGCGGGGCTAAGAGGTCTTGCCTGGCTGCCCAGGTGTCCCCAGGTGTGGGCTGGCCCAGGGGGATCGGTCACCCTGCTGGAGTGGGGTGACAGGCCAGAGGGGAAAAGCAGGCTCCCCGTGTTTGATGGTTGGAGCCGGGGGAATTTGTGTGATGGCTCCACGGAGAGAGACAGAAGTGACAAGGGTTCCCTGGCGGGTGCACAGTGTCCGTTAGGCTTCTCCAGCACAGGGCTGGGGCTCTGTGGGCCCACGACTGATCCCAGGACGGCGGCAGGAGTGACACAGGAGGACCTGGGGCCATCTGCAGGGCCAGGGAGTAAACTGCAGACACACTAAAACCAAAGCCGAAGCCAAAGCCACCAGGCTGTCAGCAGGACACAGAAGTCCCCAAGTCTGCCGTGTCCAAAGGAGGAGCAATATGAGCTGGAACAACATAAATGCCACAGAAATTGGATGGTCACTGAAAGTATAAAATATCCATGAGCCCAGGCACCTATAAATAAATGATGGAGGGAAGAGATGCACGGTGGGGAAGGGACAAGTCCCCCCAGTGCAGGTTCTACAAGTGCACAGTCCTGGGGAGGCTGAGCGTAGATGCCTGGTTCTTTAATGGGGCGCTTGGGTCCCCAAGAAGAGGCCAGGATAAAAGAGCAGGAGAAATCAGCACAGCCTCGGCTGTCACAGGTGGGCACCCGCGATTCCATGTGACCCCCCCCCAATGCACACCTTCTTGCTGGACCCCGATGAAGACCCCAGACAAATCCCAGATAAGGTGACCTGCAACCCGGCCGGTGAGGGCATCAGAAGCCAGGAAGGCTGAGGAGCTGTCCTGACCCAAGATGCCAGAGCATGTGACACGGACCTGGCAGTGGCGAGGCTGGTTGTGTTGGCATGGGGTGGCAGCGTGGGACTCAGGCACGGGGGCGTGGAGACTCCGTCCTCTTCCAGAAATGGAAAGGTTTATCTGGAAAATGAAAGCACCATGGGCATACTCAGGTCACAAGCTGCGGACTGAATGCTGACTGGGGAAGCACCCTGCTGCTGAGGACCTGCTGTGGGACAGTACAGCGAATGTGCACGGGATTTGGATTCTCCAGAGACTCCACGCCTTTGCAGTTATACCATCCTCGGAGGAAAGAGGGAGAGGGAGAGAGACACAGACAGAAAGAGAAACGGGGAGACACAGAGGAAGACAGAGGCAAGGGTAGAGAGAGATACAGAGACAGACACAGAAAGAGACAGAGGCAGAGAGAAAGGTAGAGAGATGCAGAGAGGCAGAAAGAGAAAGACGGAGAGAGCAGAGTGGACTCTGGTGCACGGGGGTGGCAGCGGGCAGGGAGGGTCTGTGTGGCCGTGCCTGCCCCTCCCCACCCAGCCCTCCTCTCCCTCCCTTGGACCCCTCCTTTCCAGGGTTAGGTTCTTAGTGACCCCAGGGCCCTTGATCAGGGACAGAGGGAGAGGCCAGCTGCTTCCCAAGGGGACGCTCAGCCACAAGTGGCCATGACAGCCTCTCCCGGGCAGTGGTGGCAGATAATACAGCCCCTGGCACCGCTGAGCAGCCTCCTGGCCTCTTCCTCCTCAGCCTCTGGCACCCGGGGCAGGGATGGCACCCAGAGGCCCCAGCCAGGTGCTGGTCTTGGAGGACCAGGTATGTGGTGAGGGGTGCATGTGAGGACTGCGTGGGATCAAAGACGCTTTCCCAGGAGCAGAGGGCAAGTGAACAGGGTCTCTGGAGGCTGTGATACCACAGGCCCCTGCGTGGGACAGGCAGGGAAAGCACCCGGAATTTGCCAGTAAACACAAATGCCATGAACTTTGCTTTCCTAAGTTAGAGATACTTCAATGGGAAAAAGCGGAGATTTACAGAATGACCGTGTGCAAGTTGGGAACACAGGGAGGCCGTCAGGGGGCTCCTCTGAGCTGGCCCATCCCACCAGCCACAGGGCCGCCAGCACGCTGTGGGGACAGGGACTCAAAGGCCTGCCTGGGCACAGCGGACAAACGCTGGGGAGCTGGCCCTGCTGTAGCCTTGGAGAGCCAGCCTGGTGGGGAGGGGTCACCCTGCAGCTGCCACCCCCTGGGTCAGTCAGAAGCCAGGGTAGCACTGGCAGCCCCTAGATGCCCAGGGCTGCGACTGGGTCCTGCTGCTCTGCCAACCCATTGGGGGCACTAGAAGCCCCACCAGCCCTGACCATCACCTTCCCAGGCAGGGAGAGAAGGAGCCCCCTCTGGAGAATTTCAGGTGCTTGTCCAGCTGGGTTGCTGTTCTCTGGGTCAACAGTGGGTAGCGCTCTCCACTGCAAGCTGAAAGTTTCTCACATTTGTGGATTCAGGGTTTGTAAAATCAACATGACTTACTGAACAAGTTCATTAAACTCCATCTTTCACGCTGTCTTCTGTGGATTAAAACACTGAGTTAAGTCATATTCAGGGGAAGAGGCATTCCATGAACTTTTTATTCCCTGACAATAGCTTTGCTTCCTTGAAGTAGAGGACAATACTCAAAGGTAACTATCATGAAAGCGGCTTCCCTGGGAGACAGGATGCCTCTTCTCCATAGGACAAGAAACCCAGCTTACTTCCCTAGTGCGACCCGGGTGAGCTGTATGCCAGGGTCAGCCCTACCTGGGGACCAAGGAAAAACACCAGCCCATGCTCTTGGGTCTGGACGGAGCCTACCTGGTGTAGCAGCTGTATGCACCCCTGTCGGCCACCAGAGGGCAGTGTCGCCCTGTGGAGCGCACTGTAGGCAGCGCCTGCTGATTGGCTCCACCCCAGCGTCTCCCTGGCAACCATCTCCAGCTCCTTTGCTCCTGTTGGAATATGCTCCCCGGTTTGGCTGGCAGATGCTGCCCTTTTGCTCTGTCCTGAAGCTTAGGGGGCAAGGAGCCACCCCAGGAGGGACCCTCGCAGACAGCGGCAGTGGCAGGATGAGTTCCCAGCAGCCCTGTCTGTCCCTTGGGCTCATCTTACACCTGCTGGTGTGGAGTGGGCTGGGGAGGGTGTGGACCCTGCCTTGTCCCTGCCGGCTGCAGAGGGAGGGAGGAGGGCAGGGTAGGGGTCAGCAGGGCAGTCCCCGGTCCCTGAGCACTCATCTTCCAGGCTTGGTGGCAAGTGTGTTTGCAAAGCTCGGTAGCTGGCTGGACCTCCAGCTCCTCTAGGCCCCATGGGCTGATCACGTGGCCAGGTTGGGTGCAGACCCAGAGGCAGGAACTGGGGTTCCATGAATTTGGTGAGCTGTCTGTACTCCTCTGGGCACTGTTGCATTGGACGGAACCAGGCTTCAGGGCCCTGAGCACCCACTCATATGCCATCTGCCATCCACCCATCCACCCATCCACCCATCATCTATCCACCATCCATCCACCCATCTACCCACCCACCCATCTGCCATCCACCCACCCATCCATCCATCTGTCCATCCATCCATCCACCCATCCACTCATCTGCCGTCCATCTGCCCATCCATCCATCCATCCATCCACTCATCTGCCACTCACCCATCTGCCATCCACCCACCCATCCATCCATCTGTCCATCCATCCATCCACCCATCCACCCATCTGCCACCCACCCACCCACCCCCTCACCCATCCATCCATCCATCCGGCCATCCATCCACCTGTCCGCCCATCCATCCGTCCTTCCAACTCTCCTCGGAGCCCTGGGCCCAGCTGTGTCCCAGGCAGGGAGGACAGTTCGGAAGACAGTGGAGTTGTGGCATCTGTGTCCAGTAGAAATGCATTGTGGGCCGTATGTGTGATTAAAAATGTAGACCTTCCTAGTTGCCACATTAAAACCAGGTGAAACAAACTTAATGTTTTATTTAACCCAATATAATAAAATCTTGTCATTTCCAAGGCAATTGATGGAAAAGTTATTCATAAGGTATATTTTACCTCTTATTTTGGCCCTGAGTCCTTGAAACATGGCGTGTATTTGAGAACATCTCCAGCTGTTCTGAGTGCATCTCAGGCACTCTCAAGTGTGGCCAGAGGCTGCCGCACTGAGGGTGCCGGTCTGGGATGTTCCCGGGGGCAGCGTGCAGGTGGTGTAGCAGGTGCTTGGGGTCAGAAACACTGACGCTGTGGTGTAGGGTTCCCAGGGCCACCCTAAGGCACAAAGGGGAAAGAGGCTGGAAGTCTTCCCAGAGGAGGCAGCATTTGAGCTGGGCACTGAAGGATGAGGAGGAGTTCCTGGGGCTAAAGCTGGGCAAAGGAAATCTCCCAGGGCATTCCTGGGTTGGTCTCAGGAAGCCCCCAGCCAGCCGGGAGAAATCAAGGCCCTTCAGTGCCTCCCTTCAGGAGCCGTCAGTCTAGGTCAGCAGAAGGACCGCTCAGGGGCGTTGCTAGGAGACCCCAGGCATCCGCACAGCCCGCACTGCCCACCTTCTCCTGTAGGTGGCGCCCTGGAGGCTCACAGGGACAGATCTGCAGGTGGCGCTCACTGGGAAGAATTGCAGCACCAGGGGCTGAGGCGCTTGCCTTGGAGGTGCCTCCAGCGTTAGGCCACACGGGCCAGGCCAGTGCACATCCAACCTCCGCCCAGATGGGCTCCCGAGGTTGCCGAGGCTGTTCCTGGCCGCTGTGCAGGTCCCTGAGCAGCTCTTGGAAGCAGACAGCCCGGTCAGCCGCGGTGGCTCAGCGCCTTGGACAGGATTTTCCAGCAGCTTCTCACACACCTCAGTGAAGCCATCCCTGGGCGGGTGAGGCGCCTGGTGCGGCCAGAGGCCTGTCCCTCCGCCATCCGGGCCTGGGATTTCGCTTCTGTTCCGGGCCCATGCTCTGCAGTTCTCTCACTGTGTAGGACTGGGGGGCCTGGTCGTGTCCTTGGAGGTCTTGGGGGGCTTGAGCGGGGCCCGGTGAGGTTGGAAACCTGCACCTAAGTGAAGGCAGGAGGAAGCAGCTCCAGTTCCAGGTCCCTGGAGCAGTGGGCCCAGCTCCCCCAGTGCCCCGGCCACCCCGGAGGCCCCACCATGCCGGCCAGCCTCAGAGGGGCCGGGACTCAGGCCTGCTCTGTGATCCGGCTGACCAGGCATAAGCCCTGGTGCTAAGCTCCAACGAGCGCCTCTGTCTCCTCACTCACAATCGCAGACAATTTTGTGGGGTCCACGTGGCTCCCCAGAGGGGACATTAGGAGGGAGCTCGCCCTGGGCTCCCCTGGGCTCCCCTGCGGTTCTGCTCTGGACTCTGCCCAGGCCAGGCCCCCTGCCCACTGCGAGTGGACAGCTTTGCAGGTCCTGTGTCCCCCCCCGGTGCATCTCTGGACCTAGGGTGGCCCTGGGGACCCGAAGCCACAGCGTCAGGGTTTCTGTGCTCGGTCCAGAAGGCAGGTGACAGGAGGGGTTGGCATAGGCTGACAGCCAAACTTTAAGTCCTGTTTCTGTCACAGCTGGGCTCCATTTTAAAAACCTTTGACATCTTTCCTAGACCAGGACACCACTGGGGACCTGGGGATGTCCAGAGGACTGGCCCCTCTGGGGACCTGCTGGCTGAGCCTGGGCCTGAGCAGCCCCACTGTGGCTCTGGACCCTCTGTGCATGGGAGGCAGAGGTGAGGGGTGGAGGGCACTGCCCAGGAGGACCCTGGACAGGAAGACTCAGCCACTCAGAGGCATCGGGCCGGGGAGGTTTGCGCTCAGCCATCTGGGGTTGGGGTCCCCCAGAGGTAGTGGTGGGGCTTTCTCCTGCAGCCACTGCCCCAGTGAGGCTTTGGCAGCATCCGGGAAGGGCTGGGTGCGGCTTGCCCAGTGTGCCCATGGCCTCTCAGTCCACGTCCAGCCCCTGGCCCTGGAGCACCCTCCCCTGGGCGCCCTGGGCCTCCTTCCAGAGTCCCTCTGCCATGAGTCCCTGGGGCCACACCTGCCTCCAGGTACGCTGATCCAGAAGAGGTGCTCCCAGTGCCTGCCCTGGACAGGGACTGATTTTCGTTAAAGCTCTTGTCAGCCCTTCCGTCACCGGGACAGGCGGGCTTGAGGTGCAGACATGAGCAGTGGGACCCAGGTCTGCCAGAGCTAGAGCCTGGTTTTGACCACACTGCCCCGCTGTTTCCCAGCTGTGACCTCCGCTTAGCGGCGGCCTGAGCTAGGTATCAGCATCAGGGCCGGGGCCGTCCCTAGCGTTGGTGTCCACACCCAGGGCCCAGAGGGCAGGAGACGACCCGGCTGGAGCCCAGCGCTCAGGGCTGCGGACGGCGACGTGGCTGCTCCCGCCCCCTCTGCAGACGTGGCCGCCCCCACCCGGCCACGTCGCCACTTCCACCCCAGCAGGCAGGAAGCTGTGCTCTTGCTCCCTTTTTGTAAATTTTTGGAGGGTTGTTGCTGCAGGGAACATCTGGCTGGGGTCCAAGGAACATAATAAAAAGGCGGGGAGGGGCGGGGGTGGGAGGTCGGGGAAACCATCTGACTTCGCTTTGCAGAGACAATTACAATTACGCCTCCCGCTCTGCTCTCCTCTCCCTCGCAGCTTTAGGCCGGGCCGCTGACGTCAGTGGGAAAATATGCCGCTGCTCGGGATGTTGGTGACACAACTGGAGATGCAGCCCAGGCCGGTGGAGCTCGGGGTCGCTCCCAGAAGGGGAACGGCAGAAGTGGGGGCTGGGGCTGGGTGGGTCCTTTCTGCTCCCCAGGCTCCGCCCGGTACCCTCTCCTTCTCGTCTCCCTCAGGCCATGTGTCTTCCCTCCTCTTCCCTCCCATGCCTGTCCCTGTGCGTTTCCGGAGGGCTCTGGGTTGCCAGAGGCCGCCAGGCCTGGCCCTCAGTGGGGCCAGTGTCACAGCACAGGGCAGCAGCCCTCTGTCCTCCTGCCCGGGGTGACTGAGCCAGGGCTGCAGGATCAGGCGCAAATGTGGCTCTTGGCGTACACAAGAGGGTGCTGACTCCCTGTCCCCAGAGATGAGAGCCCAGCCCCCGGCCGAGGGCCACAGCCTCCCTCCCCTGCAGGCCTGCCCTGGACCCCCATGCCACCAGAGCCCAGGCAGCAGGCCTTGCCCGCCACAGGTCAAGCCACCAGCCATCTCTGAGGCACAGGAGACATCAGGATGGGTGGCTTGGGCTCCTGACACATTCACACTCAGTCTGCGACCTGTGTCTTCAGTGAAATTGAACCGAGAAGCTCAAGACGTGGGGCCAATTAGCTGGCTTCTGCCAAGGGACTTGAGCTCACACCCGGGCCTCAGCTCCATGGGGTCCCCTGCAAGCCCCTGCAGATGTCCAGGCCCAGCCAGAAGCCCCCTGCAGCTCAATGCCTCCCACAGGTGGGAGCCGAGGTCCCTGGGGCACTACATTACCACAGGGCCTGTGCTGGCCGCCTGGGTAAAGGGCAGAGGTTGGCAGCCTTCGGGGCATGGGGACAGTGGGGGCTGGCCTTGGGGCCCTGGCCCTGATGAGCTGGGGAGGGTGGAGCCTCCGGTGTCTGGCTGGGCTGCCACAGGCTGCAACAGTGCCTTGAGTCATGGCTGGGCCTCCTGCCCTGGGGGTCCTGAAGGCATTTTTTCTGTGGGAAGTAGCCGCTGGCCCCTACTGGCCTGGAGCTTCCGTCCCTGCCGCCTACTGCCAGGGCCTGGGCAGGGGCCGTGCTGGATCCCGTTGGCCAGGGCGGGGGGTGGGGGTGGCACAGAAAACCAGGCTGGGGCCTGCGCTGCCTGAGAGAGGTCTGCACCGAGCTGGGGTCACCCCATTACTTGTCAAGCGGGAGGAGAGGGCGACTCGGAGGTGGCATGTGCCCGGTCTGGCCACTGCTATGCTGCTGGGTCCTGAGTCTAGGAGCCCAGCCGCAGGTGGGGCAGTGCCCATTTGCCTTGTGTCCCTGCCAGGCCTTGCCTGCCTGAGTTTTTCTCCTTTGGAGGACTCCTCTGTGTGTGGCACATGCACGCCACAGTCTGACCTCATGTCCTCCAAGTCCTCATGAGCATGAGTCTCGTGTCTCCCCCCACTGCTGTGACTGGGCCTCTCTCCTGGGACCTGGCTGGACTCCTGCTGTCACACAGCTGGCCCTGGCAGCTGTGCAGAGGCAGCTGGCTCTCCTCTGCATGGTCACTGCCCACAGAGGACATTCTCCAGGTGTGGGCATGTTGGCCTCGGGCTCCCTGTCACCAGAACCAAGCTGGAGCTGCAGTGGGGGCTGATCCCGGCCCTCGGTGGCAGGGAGACCCATGCACCTGGCCTCCATGCAGGCTGTGAATCTGGCCCCAGAACTTCAGCACCAGCTTTCTGGTGTAGAGTGGGGCACGCTGGCCTCCTGGGGCCCCAGCTCTGAGAGACCTGCCAGGTGGCAAATGGGTCAGAGATGGGAAGATGCTTGGGTCTTGGTACTGAAGGTCACACAGCTGATTATTGGCAGAGTCCTGCTTGGAGCCCAGACCTGATCCTCTACCAGGAAGAGATCAGCACAGACCCATGTGTGTGTGTGTGTGTGCGCATGTGTGTGTGCATGCATGGGTGTGTGTGTGCAAATGTGTGTGCATACATATGTGTGAGAAGGAACTTTCTGTGATAGACGCCAGTGCCCCTGCTCGGTGGGCCTCTGAGGTTTGGCCCTTCTGCTCCTGGTGCTCATCCTTCTAGTTTATCCCAGGGCATATCTACCCAGGATGCATTTGGTTTCCCAGAGGGTCCCAGGGCATATCTACCCATGATGGTCTCGGTCTCCCACAGCTCACTCCCCTACTCCTGAGCTCTGGGGGTTTCCTAGCACATGGTGTGTGGAGTTCCTTGTCCTTCTTAATGGCATCATTGCCTCCCGGGACCTCTGTGTTACCTGCATAATTCTGGGGTCTTTTTGTTATTCCCAGGTGTCTCCCCTCAGCCTGTGCACCATGGGCCTTCCTGCCCAACATTCTACAAGAGTCTCTTCCAGAGCTTTAGAAGTGGAATTGCTGGGTCTGAGGAGCGTGTGCCTTGGAGATCTTAACATTCAGCCAGATTTTGATGGGGTTGGGGCCTCTGAGGAGGAAAGGGAGACACACTGGGTCCCTGAGTGCTCTTTTCTAGGCGCGAATCACTGCCCGGCGAGGAGGACAAGGCATCCCCCTCCTTCCCAGAGCTCTGTCCCCAGCAGATGGCTCTGCCCAGGCTTTCCTGAGCACAGGGATGTCAGGGCGGGAAGCAGAGTCACAGAGGAGGCTGCAGCTGAGGTGAGAGGGAAAGCTCCGGAAGGCCTCAACTGGATGGACAGTGCCCTCCCCGGGAAGCTATGCTGCTGGGGAGAGACTGGTTAGCCCCGTCCTGGACAGCAGTCATCAGCAGGTGGCCCCCATGTGACAACCGCCTGCACTCTGTCAGCGTGCCCTCTTGCTGTTTGGGGACCAGAGTGCCATGGGTTCTGAGGTGGCAGGTCAGGAGTGGCCACAGGGAGACCATGGCTGCTGGTCAGGGTGCCTCCTCTTCCTCCTCAGGCTGGAACTTCTGACCAGGCTTCTGGTGGGCTGAGGACTTGCCCACTGTTCATGTTGTTCCCTTTGAGGGGCCTTGGGAGTGTCTCAGCGGATGGCAAGACCGCTCTTCTGAGCTGTTGCCACAGGGCCCACGCCACAAAGACAGACCTCCGTGTGCCACTGGGCTCCCCACAGGAAGACATGCTGAGTGTTGGGCACCAGCAGCTGCCCAGCCTGAGACCTTGAGGACAGCTCCACCTTCCTGCTCTGGGACAACAGGGACAGGGCAAGGTCTTTCTTGGTTCTCTGTCTCGCTGTTCTGAATCACTTCAAATGGCTGAAAATGGCCCCAAGTGGTGGAGGGTTCTTTTGCTCAATTTGGATAGAAACCACGAATCGGCAAAGTGCAACTCTCTTGATGTTAGCAGCTCTGGGCGCTGAGGGCCAGTAGCTCTCAGCCCTCAGTGTCACAGCTCTGAGCTTTCAGTGCCAGCACCTCTTAGCTCTTGGGGCTCCCAGCCACCCCATCAGTCAGGGCTGATAGCCCATTGGTGACTTTCTGGAGCTTTCCAGAGTGCTTCCACAGCTTCGGCGGCTGCTCCAGGGCCCTGGGCTGGTCTCTGCAGGTCCCCCTGGGTCACTGCTGGTCTCTCTAGGTCACTGCAGGTCTTTGCTTGTCACCGCTGGCCTCTGCTGTCCTTAGCTCTTTGCTCCCTTCTGCTCTCTGGAGCTCTTCAGGGCTGGCACTTGCCCTAGTGTTACTGGCTCTTTTGAGTGCATTTTGCTCAGCCAGCTCTGCCTGAGATGAGTCAAGAGCAGGCACAGGAACACCCTGGCCTGATCTGAGGTGTGGGGGGCCACTGTGAAGGAGCAGTCAATGCCTCCCTAGTTTCCTGCATCTCACAGAATTGCTGGGAACTTTTGGAGCAACGACAGAGGAGAAGTGGGGTCATCTGGAGGTTTCGGGGGGAGTCACCTGGGATAGGTCTGCATTGCAAGCTTGCTGCTGCCAGGGCAAGAGCCTCCTAAGTGGGGATTTTGGAGGTAGCAGCACTGGCTCCTGACCCCTCCCCAGTCTGCCTGGATGGGGGAGATTTTCTGGCGGCTGTGTCTGGCTATGGCTCCTGTCCACGCAGCCTAGTCAGCGGCCACCAAAGAAGCAAAGGAGTAAGCAGTGGTCACCGCGAGTCACCCTGGGGGCAGCGATAGGAGCGACAACGGCTGTCAGTGAGACCACGTCCCCTGCCTGCAGAGAAAAGGGAAGAGATGGGCCTTGCTTTTTCTGTCTCAAAAATAGCAGTAGCCTTTTGCCACCACCCATGGCCTCTGTAGCTCAGGGTTTGGGAAGTGGCTCAGCTGGGGGTGGCTGCATCTGGGCTCTCCGAGGGGCCACAGGCAGGGGTGGCTCCCACGTCACTTGCACGTGGACATCCAGCCAGCCACGTGGACGCTGCAGTGCCATCACCGAGCCAGCCTTGGAAGTCACACACCGTCACCTCTGCAGGGCTCTGTGGCCACCTGGCCCCTCAGCTTGTGGCTCAGGTTCAGCCAGGTCCCAGCAGGGGCCTCCTCCAGGGTGGCTCTGGCGGCCCCATATAGTGGTCCATTTCCTCTCATGCCCAGCTCCTCTCCCCTAGCGGGGTGCTGTGCCTGCTTTTGGGGAGATAAGGGATTTCAGAAACGCAGGCATTTTCCCTATCTCAGATCCAGGTCCTGCAGCCTCTGCGCCCCTTGGCTACCCTGGATGGTGCCCTGGGGTCCCCTCAGGGATGGGCTCAGGGTGCCTGTGGGAGCTTTGCTGGGCCTGGCATGGGTCTGAACATCTCCATGGCACCAGCTTCTCTTGAGGTGGCCAACGCTTTGGCGCCTTGTGAAGAGGGAAGGAGCGCCTGCCGGGCTTCAGGACAGGTGTCCGGGTCTGTGGGGAAGTGGTGGGGTGGGGAACTGCCTCTGCCCTCCTCAGCCCCTGCCCCAAGGCACCAGCACGGCCCGGCTGGGACAGTAGCAGTGCCAGTGTCAGTATCCCTGGTTTTCTCTTCTGGCCCTGTCACCTCTGCTGAAAGCCCTAGGGCTGCGGGGTGGCTGGGCTGTGCTCCCCTGGCCTCAGCACAGCCAGCATGTGACCCTCCTCCTGCTTCTGCTCCAGGACTCCCTCCTGTCCGCCCTCTGGCACAGCGGGCACAGCGGGCCCACAGACCCTGGCTTGGCCCGGGTCCCCTTCTCAGTCCCTTGGATCAGCCACACATTGTTCCCACCCCCATGGACCATGACCGCTACGAGGCTCCCAGAGCTTCTGCTGCAGGGGTGGGGACAGGCAGCCGACAGTCCAGCAGGCCACGTGGCATAAACAAGACCCCAAAGTCTCAGTGTCAGCAGGGCGGCCCGTTGTCCCAGGCTGGTCGCCTCGGCCCATGGGGACCCTGCTGCCGGTAGAGCTCCCTTTCTGCACAGGAGGCTGGGGATGGATGACAATGCCATGTCCCACACCCATACCAGGATCCTTCAGCATGGTCCACCACAGACCCTGGGCCCTGGCTTCTACTCTAGTGGCCTATGGGCTCGGCTCACATCCTTGTCAGGCCTGCAGCCAGAAGGGCACTCAGCCTGAAGCCCTGGGGATGGCGGAAGGGACTTGTGCCCTTGGGGTCCTGCAGCTTTCAACCTTTGACTTCCACAACTGCACCCCAGGAGCCCCCACACCCTGTGCCTATGGGACAGCAGGGCCTGTGGGGGGAAAGTGGGGGGCCCTGGTGCTAGCACCTGGAGGTACCCGGTGAGGCTGACCCCACCCCGCTGGGGCTGCTCCTGCCGCTGCCCCAGAGAGCCCTGTGTGGCAGCCCTGCCTTTGGGCAGAGCTGGGCCTGGTGGGGACCATGGCACCCTGAACCCATCTGAGCCTCCCTGGACCGTTTCCTTAGGGACTGCACAGGAAAACTGACCCCAGGGGACCCCCGGGCACCATGCAGGGGACCCGAGGGGCAGGGAGCTGAGTCAGCAGGTGCCTGGGTTTCTGAGACCCTCACCTCCCCGGAAGGGCTTCCCGCAGGAGCAGGAAGCACACGGCTGTCAGCACCCTCCTGACGGGTGAGCCGAGGAGACGCCCTTGTCACAGAGAGGAGGAGTCCTGGCCCCCCAGGCCGGCCCAGGCAGCCACCATCCTGTCCCTTCCAAGCTCCCCAGGGCCCAGGCAACTTCCAAAACCAGGTGTTTGCCTTCAGAGACCCCAGAACACCCCTAGCTGTTGCATAACCCCAAGTCCTCACTGCCCAGAGGTCACACTTTCTGCGGACTCTGTGGACTCACGGGAGTGAAACCAGTCTTTCACTCATGGATCTTCAGCTCAGTCTGCTGGCTCAATCACTTAACCTAATGGTAGGCAGGACGTTTTCCCTCCGGGATGGAGCGCTCCCTGGTTTCCCTGAGGCGGAAGGTGTGTCTGCTCCTGCCCAGGGTGGAGTCTCCCTTCCACTGTGCCCCAGATGGCCTCGCCTCCGTCCCCACCTCCATCTGGTGAACTCCTACTCACTTGTCTAAGCCCTGCTCAGCCACTTCCTCCTATTTAGAGTGTGTTGCTGGGTTTTGCTGCCCTGCATGAGTTGGACCCAGTCAGCTTTCCATGGCTGCAACACAATACTCGAGACAAATAACTTAAAAGGAGGAAAGGTTTATGCTGGCTCATGGCCACTGGTCCTATTGCTGTCAGTGGCACAGCCTGGTGGGGAGCGTGTGGTAGAGGAAACTTTGAGGTAGAGGAGGGGTCCAGGGTCCACTGCCCCTTCAAAAGCATGGCCCGGAAGGCAGGGCCCTGGACCTAACTTCCTCCTGCCTGTACCCACCCTCTCTAACAGCACCATCTGTGGGGACCAGTCTGCCACACACAGGCCTCTGGGGCCTTGCAGGGCCAGTGTGGCCTCTCCAAAGTCCCCAGCAGGACAGGGAGGCCTGTCCACTGTCGGGTCAGGATTGCACACAGGGCCAGGTCTGCCCGACTCAACACCAGACCCTCGCAGTCCGGCTCCCCGTGGACACCGAGCGGCTGCAGCCACCCTCTCATTTCCCCAAGCCTCGGTTTCTCGGTGCTGCGGCGTGGGAAAACATTAGCCCCTCCCCAGAGCGCAGGGGATGCCTGGCCAACCCTGGGCCAGCCTGGGTCCCCCTCCCAGCCTGCTCTCCTGGCCACTAGTGCAGGAGGCTGCCCAGCCCCAGCTGGCTGCTAGGAGACCCCAGCAATCTCCTCCTCTGCTCTGGGCCTTGGTTTCTCCCCTGCACCTCACCCCGGTGGGCCCAGACCCCTCCCGGCCCTGGAGCTCCAAGTGGCTGTGGCCTCAGCCTGGGAGGTGCCAGGGTGGGGACTGGACTGAGGGCTGAAGAGGGCTTGGAAGGGGCAGGTGGCCCTGCTGTCCCCACCCGTCCACATCTGGGAGGGGCAAGGCGGTCAGGCCATGGGTGGGAGCCAGGTCGGGGAGGGATGGGAGCCTGTGGGCTGGGATGAGACGCTGGATCAGGCTTGTCTCATGTCAGGATGACTCCAGTGTTGCCAAAACAAGGTTTAAACATCTTGGAAAATGTGCAGCCGCTGCTTCCTCGCTGGATCTGATCCGGCGGAGTCCTGGAGCGTGGGGGTGGGGTGGGGAAGGGACATCCTTGTGGAAGAGTCCAAGCCCTCAGGAGCTGGGGTCCATCTTGTCTGCACCCTCAGCTCCCCAGGCCTCCAGACCACATGGTTTTCTCACCTAGGCCACCCAGGGAACTGGGCCCTCACCCCTTGCACAGCCTGGCAGCAAGGCAGAGGTGGGATGGCTGCGCCTGACCCCGGCCCGGGAGCCTGGCTGGCAGGAGCCGAGCTGCCTCACAGGCAGAGCTGAGTTCGAAGGGTTTCAGGAGTGTAGCAGGAAGCTCGAGGCCAACAGGCTCCTCTCGGAATGGGTCCTCCTACGAGGGGTCCAGAGCGTGGGTTCAGGGTCCCCCACTGCTGCGGCGACTGCTCCCAGCCGCTCTCTGAGCACGGAGTCTACACAACATCTGTCCCTTGGCCCTGGTGACAGTGGCTCTGGGGGCTCCCTGGGCTCCCTGTGCCCGCTGCCCTGGGGGTTGGACCAGGCAGGACATGAGCCCCAGGGGTCTCTGTGGAAGTGGTTTCCTTGCTCAGGCAGCTCTGTGGCCTCTGCTCTGGAGGGGCCATGGGGCTTGGCCCCACCACAAGGCCCTGGTGACAGAGGGTCCACCCTGTCCTGTCCCCTGTGCCCCTGCCTGGCAGCTCAGCCAGCGCTTTCCAGTACTGGCTCCCGGGGTGCTCCTGAGGAGCCTCGTTCAGCACCTGCCCACAGGGGGCCCTGGAGGCCCCCAGCCCAGGCCTTTGCACACAGTTGTAGCCCCAGGACCCTGCCTACCCGGCTGTGCCTCCCCGCTGCCAGCTTTCCTGGGAAAGGCCTGGGGGCCTGAAGACCCCTTTGGGAGACAGAGGTCAAGACCACAGCCAGGTTACCCATGGGCTCTGACTCACTGCTCACCGCACGCACAGGCCTGGGCACTGTGGGCCGCACTCTGGCTACAGGCTCATGCGGGTCCCACGGGCAGGGGCTTCTGCACTGTGCTCCTCTCAGGGCTGGGGAGGGTTGCACTCCTCTGCCCCAGGTAGGAGGGAGGCAGATCCTGAGGCTCAGAGTCCCCAGAAGAGGCAGGGCCGGGCCCTCCTCTTCCATCCAGTGGCCCATGCAGGGGGTGCAGGGCTCAGCACCCCACTTCCCCAGAGTCTCCCTTCCTGTTCCTATCAGGGGGCTCTCAGGTCCCCCCAGTCTCACTGCAGTGTGTGTTTTGCTTAATGACACTTTGGAATTCACCGGACTCTGTGGAATGTCTGATTTCATGCGGATTAAGTTTAGAAGCAAACGGTGCCGTCCCGGGTACCGTGGCTCCAGGATGCTGCTGTGAGATCCGCTTTCTCCTGCGTCACCGTTCTGGCCAGAGAAGCTACTGCACAGGCAGCGGGAGGGAGCGGCCGGGGCAGTCGGAGGCCGCAGGCTGGGAAGTGTCCTGGGGACACGGGGTGGGCTCCCCTCCCCTGGAGCTGGTCTGGGGCTGCCAGTCTTGCCCTGCTGTTCTGCGGCTTGGGATGCAGCCAGGAGGGCAGGCGATGGCCCACGGGGGCTGAGCCACGGGCCGGCCTCACAGAGGCCAAACTGGACGGTGGGCGGCCCTGAGGGGAGACACTCCAAGGGGTCTGGTGACCGGGCCCAGCCCTGCTGCCACCTCCCTGGGAAGCCTTTGGCAGGTGAGCCTGCCAGGTACTCCAGCCCCGAGCAAAGGACAAGGTGGGTGCTCGGCGAACTCTGCACCCTGGCACCAGGCACCTGTGTGAAAGCCCTGGGTGTCCTTGCCCCAGGGGATAGAAGCCCCAAGGCAGCTGCCACCCCCTGCTCTGATGGAGCTGTCCGGTGCGTGGTGGTCTGGGCCCCTCCACTCCACCTCTCCAGCCCCGGCCGTCCAGCAGGCCACGTGTGTACCAGCCCGGTCCTGCCACTTCCCAGACCTTGTCTTTGCTGTCCGGTCCCCTCTGCTGGGCCTCCTCTGACAGCCCCTTGGGGTGGCGCCCACCCCCTCGCCCCTTGCTCTGTCCTCGTCACTGGACTCCAAGGCAGAGGCCTTGTCTGTCTTGTCCCCAGCTGCTTCCCCGATGCCCAGGGCCCACAGGGAAGGGTCCCACGGGGGAGACCAGGCCACGCCCCCACCCTGGTCGGCTCCTTGAGGACTCGCTTCCCTGCTGTCCCCGAGAGAAGGGAGCAAGGAGGAGGGGCCTGGCAGGGGCCCCAGCCCGGGGACGCAAGGCCGGGTCTGCCACGTGTCACCTCCACGGTCCCTTCCTCCAGCAGGTTCTCTCCTCCCTTTCTGGGCTGCTTCTTGGGAGGCAGGCGCCCCAGGAGGAGGGACTCTGGCCAGGAATGGCTCATCCTGGCCCCAGGGGGTGCTGGGGCTCACACGGGAGCCCTCAGCGTGTCTGCTGCCCCTGCTCTGCTCTCTCAAAGCCCAGCCTTCATGGGTTGGCCGTGCTGAGCCAGGCCTGGGGGTGAGGCCGAGACCTGAGCTTCCAGCCCCACACACCCTGAGGTGGGGTCCCTGGAACCCAGGACCCGGAGTAGTGAGCCCAGCCTGGGCTCTGGGACGGCTGCACGCGGCTCGCTGGCTGCTCTGCTTCCCAGGCCTGAGGTGGGTCTGAGGGGCAGGGCCCAGCCTGAGCACCCACACTGCTGCCCGACTCCTGCCTGTGCCTGTGTCCCTGCCTGCACAGTGGCCAGTGAGGATTCGGCATGCGGAGCACTGGATGCCACACGGAAGCCTCGCTGCAGCCCCTCCGGCCTGCCTAGAGCTTTTGTGGGGCTCCAGGGGTGTCTGGCTTGGGCCTGGGCCTGGGCCCTGGCGGGAAGCCCCCGGTGGCCCAGACCCCAGCAGAACATGGTGCCAGGGAGCAGGACATGTGCGGGGGCACCCCAGGGCCCCGAAAGGAGGGTGAGGGGCTGTCACCCCCACGTCCACTGCCACCCACCCCGGTGTTACCCTGGCACAGGCTGCACCCAGTCAGGGTTGAGCTGTGGCCTGGTCGCCTCCCTTTGCTGGCGGTTTATTTAGGAAATATGGAAACAGGACACAGCCAGCTGCACCGAGGACGCAGAACTGCTACGAATATGTTCAGGTGTGCTGTAAAGGCAGCTTCCGCCTCTCCCTTCCAGGGATGCAGAAGCTGCTCCTCTATCAGCACTTGGCTCTCAGGCCTGGCTCATGTGGATCAGGGAAACCTTGGTGCTAGGAAGGACGGTGTTGGGCTGGGGCCTGGGGTCCTCGTCAGGCCTTCCGTCCCTGCAGGTGACCCTGCCCAGGGACCTGGGGGCCGCACTGTGGCCCTGCCCAGGGACCCGTCCAAGTCATGCCCATCCCCATTAACTGTGACCCTGGAGCCTGGCTCCAGCACCTGGGGACCCACTCACTAGTGCACAGCCCCTGTGGCTACGCTGCCTCGGTCCCCCCAGCTTCGGGCAGTCCTCATTCCGTCCTCAGCCGCGCTATGCTGTCACCCTAGTTAAGGGGGCAGGTGAGCATGGTCTCGGAGACTCACAGGGACAGGGATCATGTCTGCAGCTCTGAGGGCTCCGGGGCACCTGGAGGGACACTTCTCCCACATGTCCACATCGTGTCGTGGCTCCAGGGTCCCTGACCAGACCCGGCGGCTGGACACGCCCCTCTCTGAGGTTCAGGTGCTGGAGCCCTGAGTCCCGGGGGGCTTGGTCCCCAGAGCCCTTCCCCTCCCCGAGGGCCCCTGGCTCCCATGCCCGGATTTCCAAGCCTGGTCCTGGCCCAGGGCTCCAGAGCTTCTCTAGTGTGAGATGCAAGCACCAGCCAGCCCGCCCTGCCTTACACCCCCTGTGCCTGCCTTCTCTGGCCCCTGGGACCGTGTCTCAGACACAGGGGAAGTGGTGCTGAGCTGGAGGTGGGGCACCTCTGGGTGAGGGACCACTGTGCCGGAGCAGGGTCCAAGGACTCCCTTTGGAGTGTGAACCAGGGTCTTGTGCAAGGGCCCCGGGGAAAGCTCCTGCCCCTGTTCCTATGCCAGGGGGACCCGAGGACACTGCTTTCACCCAGCAGTCGAGCAGGCCTCCTGACACCTTGCCTGCCTGGCTCCATCTTGGATCCCAGAGTAGACTTCTGTTCTTTGTAAGTGACCTGGGCCGGGGTGTTTTGTTATACAGCATGAGCAGACTAAGACAGAGGGAGACGGAGGCAGGAATGAGTGAGAGCAGTGGCCAGCAGGTGGTGCAGGCCCCGCAAGGCCTCACCCAGCCTGCCGGGGAGCCCTGGGGGCCTCGTCCTGCATTGCACACTGGCCCCCCATAAATGTCCCATGTCACCCCACAGTGGCTGGGCCTTTTACTCCTTGCCCTACCACAGAGTGTGAGAAAGGCCAAGCTGACTGGAAGGAGCGATCCTCATTCCCATCTTACAGATCCTGGGAGTGGGGTGCTGCCCAGGGACTGACCGGCTTGGGTCCTGGATTTCTGTGTCCTGTGTTTTGTCTTCCCGTGGGCTCCTGCATGGGGTATCTGGCTTCTGCCCCTCGCCCCCTGGTTGGGCTTGCTGACAACCACAGGAAGTGGGGGGCTCTGGCTGCTGTGGGAGGACCCCACTGGGCCCTGATGGCTCAAGGAAGGGATCAAGGGGTGCCCTGGGCTCTGCACAGTGCCCGGCTGCCTGGGTGCAGCTGAGGATGGCGTCTCCAGGGCCCAGGTGTCCTTTCCAAAGCTGAAGGTGGGAAGTGGCTTCTTGCTGCGGGCTGCTCAGCGTTGGGGTCCCGCTATGAGATAAGCAGGATCACTGGGCAGGAGAGGCTGAGCTGGACTCCTGGGGACCCTCTGCCGAGGCGGTGGCTGTGACCCAGGCAGCTGTGGACTTGATCCGTGTCGGACCGAGGCCCTCATCCCTGTCCCGGGCCTGCCTCTGCCTGCCGTCTGTCTCTCTCATTCTCTGTCTCTCTCCCTGCCTGTCTCCTTTTCTCCTTGACTCTGTCTCTCTTTCCCTACCCCTTCTCTCTTCCTCTTTCTGTCTCCCTGTTTCTCTTTCTTCTCATCTCTCTCTGCCTCTGTCTCTCCCTCTATTTCTTTCTCTTTGCCCCTCTCTCCTCTCCCTCTGTCTGTCTCTCTCTCCCTGTCTCTCCCTCCCTGTCTCTCTCTGTCCCTCCCTGTCTCTGTCTCTCTCCCCACCACGTGGGGATGCAGTGGGAGGCGGCTGAGTGGGGCAGGCCCAGTCCCTCACTAGTGTTCCCAGCCTTGGCCACGGACCCAGCCGGGGAGC
Source organism: Heterocephalus glaber (assembly GCF_000247695.1). The sequence continues at coordinate 2,479,434 of NW_004624760.1, forward strand.
CGTTCCACCTCTGTCCCTATGGCCACAGCAGACAGAGCAGCATGGAGCTGGTGACTCTCCCGGTGTCTGTCCATCTGTGCATGCAGAGCTGGGGTGACGTGGCTCCGTGGGTGCTGAGCAGCCAGCGATGGCTCCTGGGGTGGTGGCCCTCGGAGCGGAGTGTGAGCTCCTGTGACTGCCTGAGGTTTGCACACAGGGACATGAGGCGCCCCCAACCCCACCACGGTGGGTCCTGTGCTCAGGTGGCTCTGGGCAGGCCTTGCTGTCTCTCCTGTCTACGGGGCTGGAGGCCGCAGTGCTCTTGGGACCCAGCAGCGTTGTGTGCCTTCGGAGCAATCCTTTATTTTATCAGAATGCTTCTGCGTGGCACCCTGTCTCTTGGCCTGTGACCACTTGTCACTCAGGGCTCCCTTCCAGGGCCCAGGTTGACAGGAGAGTGGTGCCGCACACAGGCCCTGGGCTTGGTCCCTGGGTGGCAGTGGGGCAGCCGCTGGGTGATGTCAGGACAGAGGGGACGCTCCTTTGCCTGCTCTAGGAATCGGAAGTAAGTCACACTCCAGGGGCCTGGACTACGAACCGGGGAGGGTGGCACTTGCCTGTAATCCCAGCTCCTTGGGAGGCTGAAGCAAGATTGCAAGATCTAGGCCAGCCGGGAACCTTAGCAAGACCCTGTGTTAAACAATAAGAAGGTGGGGATGTAGCTCACAGACCCTGCATCTAATTCGCAGCGTTGAACTGGGGAGGAGAAGGGGGCATTACAAGTGTGAATTGCAGGAGGCTTGGACCATGCAGGCCCCCGTAGAATCTGTCAAGTTGGTTCTGGGCCCATGATTCATGTTCCCCCGGTGGGCAAGCATCTGTCCTTTCTCAAGGGCCTCACGGTCCCCTTCCATGGCAGCATCTGCTCAAAATCCAGAAACTGATCATCCAAGAGGGGCTTAGTGGGGCTGAGCCCCCCGAGTGCCGCCCTCAGTGGGAAGTGCCAGGATCCTCGGCCTCCCTTCTCCCAAAACGTGCAGCAGAGGGACCGCAGAGGATTGGGCTGGAACAGTTGGGTCCCAGAGATGTGGGACCCCACTGTGTGGCAGGGACACCGTGACAGCTCTGTCCGAGGATTCTGGGGTTTGGCTTCGTCCTCTGGAGTCGCTGTTCTGGGGTCCCCTCTCCTCCAAGAGAGCCACCCAGAGATGATGCCACAGAGCCCCAAGCCTCCTGGAGGTGGTGAGGGTGAACCAGAGGCTCCAAGGGTAGATGCGGCCCCTCTTCCCTGACTGCCATGCCCGGTGTGTCCAGCCTGGGTTCGTCTGGCGCAGCAGCCTTGGGTTGCAAGGGCTCTGGGCAGCTGTCCTCTGCCCGCGGCTGGCCCGGTGCTCAGTCAGAGCCGCTGCTCGGGGCCAGGCACGCTGCCACCAGCGTCCCCACCTCTGCTCCTCCAGCTCTGAAGTTGCTCTCATGTCCAGGCCTGGGCTGAGCAGTCTTCCTCCTCCCTGTTTCCAAATCCGAACTGTTCCACAGTTGGGACTTTTTGAGCACTGACTCTATGCCGCAAAGTTCAAAATTTTCAGATTAGGGGTGCTCAGCTGGTAAAGTCTGAGAAAGTCCTCTGAAATCCCAAAACTCTGAATTTCAAAACCCTTCTGGTCCCAAGCACTTCAGAGAAGCTCAGCCTGTGTTTGTTCCAACGGCCGCCACTCCAGTGACCACGGAGCACGTCCATTACCCAGGGCTGCAGAGCCGCGTCGAGGTGTGGTCGGCAGCGAGGGCCACACACGTTGGTGATTGCACTGCTTCGGAGCCAGGTCTCTGTGCAGTAGGCAGAGTCTGTCCCCTGCTTCAAGTGTCAGCTGGGCTGTGGTCACACTGCAGGCACGGCCGGGAATGATCCACTCCCGGGCACTCTTGCGGTGGTAACTCAGGTTCTGCAGGCTGCGAGCCAGCACCATTTGTGCGAAGTCAGCCTTTAACAAGAGGGGACGTGACCAGTGGGGCCTGCGCTCCCTTTGCTGAAGTCCGTGGGAAACCCTGCCAGCCTCGGGGAGCCGAGCACCCTGGGTCTAGGAGGTGGGGCCTGGGGGTCACCTCAACTCTGCTCATCGCCCTCCTCTGGCTTCAGATCCCACCCCCGTCTTCCTCCTGGTCCTGCCCTGCCCTGTGGGATCCCCAGAAACTTCCTCCTTTAGGCTCCCATTGCAGTTGGTGATGGGGACACCAGCAGTGGCCCCGGGAGGCAATGGCGCACGGTGCTGGGCTCTCCCTGGCCTTGGGGTCTTGGTGGAGGCTGCCGGTGTTGAAGACTTCTCTTCGGAGACCCCAGTCCCCCAGGCCGAGATGATACGGGTGACGTCCCTCACAGCCCCTCCCGAGCTCTGTGTTCGAATCTAGGGCTGTGCCCTGTGTCCTGCAGGGGCTGACCCTTCATCAGCCCCCAGGTTGCCCACGGAGAATGGAGTCCCCTGAAAGCACCGGATGTCTCCTGTTTACTGTGATGTCACCCCACAAGGTGACAAGACCCCCCCATTACAAAGGGTGTGGTTTTGCCTCCTGGCATGGATGGGCCTGGGATAAAAGCATCCGTGCAGATGGCTCTGTGTCACACGGAGCCTGGAGGCTGCCAGTCTTCTGTCCTCACTGAGGGGGCTCACAGATGTGCCAAGGACCCAGGTGGGCACCATGAGACCCCCTCCTCACCCTCCACGGGGGAGAAACTGAGGCCCAGAGAGAGGAGGAAGAGGGAGGCAGAGGTTTGCAGTCCTCAGGTGGCAGGGGCTTGGGGTCTCCTCACAGGCCTGCACCTCACGGGAGCTGTGAGAGAAGTGAGGAGAAACTCCAAGGGGAGGGCTCCAGGGCCACTGTCAGGTGACTTCTGCTGCACGGGATCGAGCACAGCCAAGGCTGGTGCCCGGGCCCAGGAGGCGTCCCCCGGCTTTGCCCTCTGTGATTCTGCCCATCTGGGAGGGAGATGACGCCTGGCACCTCCTGCTCCCTACCCAGGGCCCCACCAGGTGTGGTGGCCCCAAGGGGTCTGAGGGCACAGTGCATGGTGGGAGCAAGAGGCCCCAGGCCTGCAGCTTGGCCTCAGGTTTGTGGGGTGCAGGCCAGGTGGATACCCCGCTTGGGAGGTCCAACAGGGATGTCCCACTTTGGGCTGCTAAAGGGCGGGCGCCGTGGGTCTGTGACTGGCCCTGGTGAAGGGGACGTGGGATCTGCAGAGGGGAAAACATGGGTGAAGGAGCTAACAGGCAATGAGCAAAAGCAGCCCCACGCTGGAGGGACACAAAGTGTATGACACCAGTCACGTGGAGTCCAGAACTAGCCTCGACGCTCTGTGTTCTTAGGGATGAGCACAGTGTGGGCAGCTTACGGGAGCGGGGCTCTTGGGGACGACATTGCCACTGACCTCTGTCATCACGGCCGTCATCAGGGCCCCCGTGGCAGTCACTGTTGCTGGCTCAGGGCAGTCTTTCCCAAGCCCCTGGCACTGAGAGGACCCTGTGGTCCAGGTTGTTCCCCCGGGTGCTTCCTGGTCCCCAGACCCTCTGACAGCCCCCCACCCTTGGTCCCTTCCTGCACCAACTGCAGGGCAGGGGGACACTGAAGCCCAGGGTGACCTCGGAAGGCCCCACATGTGTGATTGCAGTCTCCGCCTGCTCGGGCTCCGTAGCTTGGCCCAGCGCACCCGCCCCCCACTCCCCGCCACTAGGACTTTATGTGACCAAGAAGTGAACTTGGATTTCTTACACTGCTGAGATATGGGTTTGTCTGGGACAGCATGTGGCAGAAAGCTGTCCCGAGAGCCACGCTGGGGCTGCGCTGTTGACAAATGCAGGCTCAGGGGACCTCCCTCTTTGCCAGGGCTGTGTTCCTGAGGTGGTGAACACACCTGTGTCATATTCCCGCCTACGTGTGGCTGCAGAGATGGAGTGGACAGAGGCCCTTGAGTTCCTGCAGAGAGTGGGGACTCTAGTGTGAGCCAGGTATTAAGGGGGTGGGGGACCCCAGAGAGCTGATGTTCCCATCAGCAGGGAGGAGTGGGGGAAGCTGTAAGGCAGGCAGCTACTGTGGAAAGTCAGGGGACCTCAGATGACAATGGCGGCCACCTGAGGGAGCCCAGGCACTATTCCTGTCCCTCGTCAGCCCAAGGCTACTTCTAGGGTGCAGCGCCTGGCTCTTCTGGGCTCTGCATGACACACACTGAGCTTAACGCTGCTGTGGAGCAAGTGCACACGAGGAGCAAACCCTCCAGAGGCTCCAGGGGCAGGCAGTGCTTCCGAAGGATGTCGGCTGCTGCAGCTTCCTGTGCCCAGGGCCAACACTGATGGATGAGGACCTTGAGGCCTCCGTGGGAAGAGGCAGGCATGGATCTGAACGGCAGCTGCTGGTCAGTCCCGGTGCTGGAGCCTGGAATCCTTGAGCCCAGGACCCACGGTATCACAGGTGCACCTGCGTCTCTCACAATGGAGATCACACCAGCGGGCTTGGGCTCTTGCTCCTCAGTGCCGGGAAACTTGTCACCGCTTCAGAAATGAATTCACTGGCCCACAACTTCATCACACTTAGGCCTGACCCAGGGCCCGGAGCCTAATGCGTTCCAGATGCCCGGGAGACCTTCAGACACACATTTTCCATGTAAGGCTGGGCAACTCAGCAAGCGCCAGGCCCGGCTGGCACGGAGGGTGTGTGTGTCTCATCTCCCCCCTCCCGGGCTCTGGAATTAACTGCTCAGTTCCCGGAGCTGCGGGCTGGAGAGTTTATCCAGGGATACTCACCAGCGCTCATGAGGTCATAGGATTCCTGGGGCTGGGTGGGACCACAGGGAGCTCTGCTCCTTCTCCTTCTTGGACAGACCCTGGGCGCGAGGCCCCACGAGGGCTGGGTGTGCCGAGCCTCGCCGCCACTTCGAGGTGAGGCTGCAACTCAGTCACCTCGGGGCACCATCCCGGCAGCTGCAGGGCAGAAGCCTGGCTCCGGCCCTGTTCTGCGCCTTTCCCCAGGTCAGGGAGGCTGGGAAGAGCTCATGGCCACTGCTGGGCATGTGGGTGGCCGGGATGGAAGGTAGAGCTGCCTGAGTGTTGGTGGGGACACTGCAGAGACCTTGGGGTTGGGCCTGCCCTGTTTTGGGGCTCCTTCTAGAACAACCTGTTAATGGTCTCTCCAGAGAGTGGGGAACCCACTGCTGACAAGTCAAGCAGTGGAGGCAGGTTCACTTTGGGGGGGGTGAACCCCAAATCTGACCACCAGACAGGTCCCACCTAAACATGCAGCCAGGAGGAGATATCTGGGGAGCGGGCATGGGGCTCTGGCTCTCAAACCCCAGAGTGCCAGGGGTCCCCTCTGGGCGGTGAGGATGCACTAGGCCTCCTGGCTAGCACACCTCTCCCCTTTCATCTGCTAGTAACAGACACGTGGGGATCTCACTGCTTTGCAGCATTATACAAATCATGCTGCAATGAAACTTCCTGCACTTTGTCATGGCACCATGTCTCACACTGTCATGGCAGCCAGCACAGTAGGAGTCCAGCCTTGCTCAGGTAGAGCCCAGAGCAGCTGCTCCTACCTGGGCGGTGCTCCTCTCAGCACTTGAAAACCTGGCTCTCATTGGCTGCTCCACCTCACGGTGTCCCTGAGTCCTCCACAGAGAGAGAGAGAGAGAGAGAGAGAGAGAGAGCACATGGAGGATCGCATTCTGACCTGGAAGTACTTCCTAGCACTTCCTCTTGATCCCACTCAGCAATAAGAGGGCTGGGAGACGTCCCTGCTGGGCAGCTTTTCCCACATGACTACACCAGGGGTGGAATCCGATCCTCGCTGGGCAACTGGCCATCTCTACCACAAGCTCAGTGCTTGGGATCCTGGCTTGGCAATGCTTCTTTGAGAGGATGTTAACCATCTATGACTTCATCCATTTTATGTTGATTTTGTGGTCAAGTGATTAGAATCCGGGGACATCTACTGTCTGCCCTCAGAACCCCCACATCTTATCTCTCAGGGGCTGAGGACACAGTGGAAGGAAAACGGGCCAGTGCTGAGCTGTCTTCCGGCTAGACTGTGGGTGAGCAAATGCTCCCGTCCACCCCCATTGCCTGTCCCCTGGGACCAGGGAGGTGGAGGCGGTGGAGGCCACACTGGACACTGGCATCTTCTGGCTGGAGCAGGGCGAGGGTTCCGAGTGTGTGGTGGGTCTTAGCAACTGTGCCCTGGTCCCCTGGCCTGTGGCCACGGCAGACATTGCTAACTGGCCCCCGAGTCCAGAAGAAATCTCAGGTAGTGGCCTTCGTGAGAATAAAGGACACGCAAGAACAAGCAAAGGCTATTCATTCGGAGGTGACTGCAGCAGCAAGGGAGTTGGCCGCCATCACTTGCATTTGGCTGAGACTGAAGACAGGAATGGGAGTGGAAAGACTTCGTGGTGGAGAGGAGGGAAGCTTTCACGCATGCCTTGGCTGGAGGCCGTGGGTACCAGCAAGCTGGACGTGGCTGACAACGATAGGAGCTGGCGTCCTACGAAACTGGTTAGAGATGCATACTTCAATTTTCTCTGGTTGTCCTAGGTTGGAAGTCAGCATAAAAATTAGAGAAACGGGCCCGGGATTTAGCTCAGTGGTTTCGACGCCTGCTGCGCAAGCACAAGGACCCGAGTTCCATACCCGGTACCAAAAAAACAAAACCCCCCAAAAAACCCCAGCAAAAATTAGAGAACCTGTCAGCTATTAATCAAGTCCTGGCCAGAGTCATAGACTCTTCTGGACTATTGATCAGAGGTAGTGGTCTGACTTCCTACAAGCGTGGCAAGGTCAGGCTGGCTGCTTGGGTGATGGCAGCTTCCCCGCCCCACGGCTGTGGACAGTGGTGGCTCCCTGGGCCGGTCATGATGGCCCAGAGTCCTCTTTTCATGTAAGATCTGGCCAGTGTGGGTTTTCGTCCTCAGCCTCTCACCTGGCTGGGTGACCACTGCCTCTGGGTGGCAGGAGGCTTCTGCAGTGCAACTCTCTGCCAGCTTCTCCTAAGGAACTTGTGAGCTCAGCACTGACTCATGACTGAGGATTTCACAGTTGTTACCGAGGACCTGCTTACTTCCAGCCCTGGGACAGATGCAAGAAGGATAAAGACACACAGCCCTTCCGGTGGTGAGCTGAGAGTTCCTCCATGGTGGGAGGACTAAACTCTAGGGCTGCTGTTACCCAGAGCACTTCCCATGCGGGCATGGAGGGGCAATGTCATGAGAAGACCCAACCTTTGAAGCCACCTGGGTTCATGTCCAAACTCGGCTGCCCAAGGAAAGGCCCCTCCTGGAGGCTGTGTCCTCCTTGTGAGATGAGGCACCTCATGTGGCTGGCACAGTTTGGCTTGGTTCTAGGATATCCTTGGTACCAGGGGCCCACATGGGTTCTGTGCCCACATGAGTACCTTGCTGCTGCTGGCTGGTTTTCCTGACAGATTCCTCCAGAGCCTCATCTGTACTGGCACTGAAAACCTCCCGGAAGGGGCAGATGTCATAGATGGAGGAACCACCTTTCAGCACGGAAGCCATGGGGAGGTGTATGCATTTGAAACACCCAAGGCAGGCTAATTTAGAGAGAAGAGTTTTATTTATTCTCAGCTCTGGAGCATCACAGGCATCTTGCTGGCTCTGTTCTGACAAAGACCTCATGGCGATGACAGGTACATGTGTGAGATGGAACCATCATGGCACCAGACAGGAAGCCAGGCAACCAGCTGGCTTGAGGAGGTCCTGCCAGGCCCCGCCTCCCAGCACCTCTACAAGGAGGACCGAGCTCCAACACCAGGTTGAGAGAGCCGCACTCAGACCATTTCCGAACCACAGACGCCAAGCCAGACGTGGTCATGCTGATGTTCAGTAGGCCATGTGGGACACTGGGGCAGACATCCTCCTACTGCAGCACTCGGCAGGAAGGGCCTCAGCACTGCACTGAGGAGCCCTGGGAGAGCAGCTCTGTGTCCATCAGTCCGTGCTCAAATCTTGACCCATGTCAGATCCTGGTCAGGCTGTCACCCTCCAGAGCTCCCCATTTGTCCAATCCTGGTGACACAGTGCCTGCCATACTGGATGTTTGGGGGGAATCCACAGATCATTTATCCTAGCTCAGCGAGGACACCGAGGATCATGACAAGAAGGGCAATGATATGGCTTGTCACTGTTTCTGCAAGTGACACACTGTGTGGCTGTGTCCCTGAACGTCCGAGTGACCAGGGCTCTTCAACTATGTCACTGCCGGGGATCTTCGTTGCTTCTTGTTACAGGAAGCCATACAAAGACGACGACAGGCGCTCTTGCCTGACCTGGGAGGGCATCGCTCCTTCCCCGTGGCTCTGTGTGCCTTCCTGTCTCACTTTTCTTGGTGGTCCGGGAGTCACCTGGCTCTGTGTTATCTCTGTGGCTGAAGAAGAGCTTCACCATAACCTGAGCTCCCAAGAGCTCAAATCCTTCTTTGGCCAGAACTTTGGCCTCAAGACAGTGACCACCCTAAATAAGGGCTACCGTCCACTGAGCCTGGAGCCTGGGAGGCGGTGGCACATAAGGATGCCACCGGTGACTCTGGAGTGCTTGGGGCTCCATGAAGGAAGGCTTTGCTTTGCTGTTTTGTAGACAGGGCACCAGGAGTCAGGGATCGAAGGATTTGCCACGGGTCACAAGGGACAAAGGAGGAGAGCTGAGCCTGACCACCACTGTGACAGTAATCCTGCTTCCCCGGGCTCCCTTGCCTCTCAGGGCCCCGAAGAACAGTAAGTGTGGGGACAGTGTCCCAGACGCTGTGGCCAGGAACACATCGGGGCTGATGGAAGAGTCCAGGAGTCTGAGCTTGCAAGTGGGCCAGGGCTGGGGGACGTCACCAAGGTGCCCAGAAGGCTGACAGGACTAGCTGCACCTGCCCACATCTGTGCCCCCCTGGGGTCCCGAGGAGAGAATTCTGGGGAGTCCTGAGCCCTGCACCCTAAGTGCAGGGTGCTTCGAGGCCACCACACCTTTCCCAGCGTCTGCTGGATTACTCCAGCGGCTGTACCGCTGGGCCTGGATCATGTGCCTGGAGCGGACAGGCAGGATGAAAGCGCTCGCCAGGCTTTGTGCAATCCTTTCAGATAAGAAGTCCGGCTGGGGCTTTGATCAGAAATTTTTGTGCTGCCAGAGCATTCCTGGGAGTCTGGAGCCAGTGTGGAGGAGCTGCTTCCCCGGGTGGGGACTCCTGGCATCCCATTCCTCTCATTCGTGCCTTTGGCCTGCTCGGCCGGGGCACCTTGTACAGTGCTGAGCAGACAGTGGCAGAGGAAGCAGGAAACCCACTTCACAGAGACAAGACCAGGTGCCCTGGCTCCAGGGTGGTGCCTATGTCAGCCAAGGGGCCCAGGAACTCAGGGTGCAGTCACTGAGGAGCAAGAGAGGGTGGGTGCTCACGGCCATGGGAGGAATCATGGGCTGGGCCTCACCCAGGGGTCTAGGGGTTTTCTGGAGGAGGCAGAGTCCTCGTCAGCAGGCTGAGCGGTGGGTAGGAGCAGGAAGAGCTGTCTGCAGCCCCCGATAACAGCACTTGAAGCAGGAGGCCGTGCAGCTGGGTAGGGCTCCGGGAAGCCAGGGAGCTGCTCACAGGGAACCGGGGTCGCAGGAGGAGGTGTGGGGAGTGTGCAGGGCCACGTGTACCTCTTCTGGGAAGCCCAAAGTGATAACAACCCAGACCCTCCAGGGAACGGGGTGGGCTGGGAGCCAGGCGGCCCGGCACGGGGTGCTCTGCCCACGGACTGGTGGACCTGGCGGGGGAGCAGAGCTGGGGTGAGGAGGGGATCAGCCGTGGTGGGCCAGGTGGGCACCTCGGCCTTTGCCTGGCAGCGCCCTGTTGGTGCAGCTGCGTCCCAGACTTTAGCGACTCAGCCACATCTAACTATGGGCTGCGTTCAAACTGGCCAGCACGGCGAGTGACCCCGTCCTCAGCTGACCCTCTGGTTAATTCTACAGAACCCATGGCCGTAAGGACTTGCTCTCCCCTCCCTGTCAGACAGAGCAACGCCCCCTCTGTCAGGATGACCTGCAGCTCCTTGGTCCCCCAGGCAGGGATGCGGCTGCAGGAATTTATCTGGGAGCTGTGGCTGCAGGTAGGGGAGTGAGGTGGAGAGGAAGAAGGAGCCCCTGATCATTGGGATCTCCAGCCACCTCTCCTCCCACTTGGAGCTGGTGACAAGCATCCAGCTCCGAGCTGCCTTTCAGGGCCACCCCGAGGGAGTGGCCTGAGGTGTGCTTGTCGCTGTGGCTTGCTGCATGTAAGATGTGTCACAGGCAGCCATGCATGGGGCCAGAGGGTTTATACATCCAGGGCTCCCAGGATGCGGGGGGAAAGCAAAGATGGGGAGCTCTCGTGGAAGGGTGCCACCGCGCTTCCGCTTCCGCTTCCGTCCTTTAATGAATGGTATCAGCCTACAGCTACTTTTTGTTTGCAGTGTGTTTTAAGTTTTGCAGCAGACCCATTCAGTAGCAAGAAGGGGGGGGGGGGGGGTCGTTGCTTAATAATAAGTACCGAATTGTTATTTTTTGGGTTCTTTTTCGACACAGGGTCTCGCTATGCAATTCAGACTGGCCTCAAACTCACTACATAACCCAGGCTGGCCTTGAACTCACAGCAATCCTCCTGCCTCAGCCTGCTGAGTGCTGAGACCACAGGCGTGCGACATCATACCTGGATAACAGTACTGAAATTTTTTTTCTTTTCTCGGAAGTTGATAAGGACACAGAGTTCACAGGACATTTACCCAGGACTGAGGAGCCTGAGTTCATTCAGATTAAATGTCTGCTCTTCTAAATTAATGTTGCTTACTTCTTTGTATTTTAGGACAGCGTCTTGCTAAGTTGCCCAGCTTGGTTTAGAACTCATGATCCTCCTGCCTCACCCTCCTGGCATAGCTTGCTTCTTGTTTCTAGTCTTCTAGCTCAAGGATTATCAGGAGAACTTTGCAGACTGATGCTTGCCTGGCTCATCATGACTGTCCAGCGGGGACTCTGGTGAATGAGTCCCAGAATGCTTTGAGGTTGTCATGAAGCCAATGGGTGCCGGGTAATGCCTCTGTTACCAGATGCTAACATCTGGAGAACCGTAGTTACTGCAGATAACGCAGCCCCAAAATGCCAATGTTGAGATTTGCTTGTCGCCATGGTGATAAGGGGAGATAAATTTGAGAGGATCCTGGGACCATGGATGTAGTATTCTGAGGACAGGAAGAAGCCCGTACTGGGAGTGGGGTGTGGTGCACCCCAAACCTACCAGCTGCACTTAAATGAGCTTGATATCATTCACTGGAAATAGGAGGCGTAGTTGCCAAAATGCACACTATTTTCATATAGGCAGAGTAACCAGACATAGGATTTGTGCCAGAACTGATGCAACATTAGAGGGAAGAAACTGCCATCCTGAAATCATACCCTATTTTTGTGATTGTCACCTGTGTTCAGAAGTGTTGAAGGCGTTGTAGAATTATAGTATAAGTCTGCCTTGGCATCCTATGATGGTATGGAATGTTTTGAAAACGAATCTCTAAAGTCAGTGGCATTTCATTTAAAATCATTTGGAGATTTAAAAAATCAAACCACTTAACATAGAGAGTGCCAAAGCACTGGAGCCTTCGACTCTTTTAAGAATTGTAGTCGGGAGGGGGACGAGGCTGGAGGACAGTGAGTTTGAGGCCAGTCTAGGCTATATAGCAAGACCCGGTCTGGGAACAAACAAAACAGAACAAAATCACAATAAAACCAGAACTGCAGTTTTTCAAAACAGGAGGCAGCTACACCATGGAAGCAAGGAAGACGTGTATCAGATTCAGTTTCAAAACTTGGCTTTTAGAAAACCCTTCCATGCAGGAAGGATGTTGTATCGGTGTTTTTAGGTCACGTGGACAAATTTCCATTTGGAAACTGAATGGGACAGAGTGGAGGTGGTGAGTCCAGAGGACCTGACACGGGACAGCCTGTGTCACCCCGCTGCTCCCACCCTGCTCCTGCTGTGTGGGCATGAGGGAAGGCTTGCTGGAGTCTAGTCCAATCTAAATCAGAAGTTCTTCTGGGTGCAGAGGCCCACATCTATAACCCCGGCTACGAGGCAGGCTGAGGCAGGGGGATCAAAGCTCGAGGCCAGCCAGAGCAATGTAGCAAGGTAGCAAGACGTTGTCTCAAAATAAAAAGGGCGAGAGGGGGTGTATGGCTTACTCGCTGGGCTCAATCCCCAGCACCCCAAAACACCAAACCCAAGCCCTCTCTCCGTCTTCAACCTGCAGCCCCCCTCCCCGCCAAGGGGCAGCAGGGTGCAGAGATTTTGTGCCAAGGGGTCTAGGCTCAGGGTGAGGGGCTGCCCGGGCCCCTGCCTCCCGCATCTTGCTTCTCCAGGTGCAGGGGAGGATGGCAGAGAGGGGCCGGGGCTTTCTCCTGGTTCTGTCGCTTGGGCCCAGCCCTCCTTGGTGCAAGGGCCCCAGGAGAGTCCCACCTCCCAGCTGGGGATCTCAGCACTACCCCTGTCTTCACGTCAGCCCCTCCCAGCTTCCCCTCAGTGTCACCTGGTGGTCGGGCCCCGGAAGACCGTGAAGGCTCAGCCAAGGCTGGAGGACGACGAGCCACTGCAATGCAGTGCCGGGCTCCGTCCACTGCCCCTGTGCTCACCTTCTCTGCGGTCTGCACGACTCTCCATTCCTGCTTGCCCCTCCTTCCTCTTGCCAGGAGCAGCTCAGGCCCTGGCTTGTGCCCAGACCCTGTGGGGGCGGTCGGTGCAGGCCTTGTGGGAGGCAGGGGCTGGGTGCTTGGGCCAGCTGTGTGCCCGCGCTGAGCCTGCCCCAAGCTGCAGGGGGGGCCGCTGAACCGCGCGTCCTGAGTGGGTTCTGGGCTGCCAGCCACTCCCAGATGCTTCGGGGGTGCTCAGGGCCCTGCTGCCTCTGCAGCCCTGCACTCCTGTCTGCGGGTGAGCCTCGGAGAGGGGGCTCTGCACCCAGCCTGGCCCCTGCCGGCCTCATCAGGAGCCCCCGCTGCTCCTGCCGCTGCAGATCCCCGGCCCCACCCGGGGAAGCCGTGTTGGGGTCAGAGTTCTGGGAGGTGCAGAGTGGATGGGGAGGCCAGAGGTGGGGACGTGGCGTCTGCAGCCCGCGCTGCTGGCCTCACCCGTGGGACGCCTGGGCGCTGACTCACCGAGAGCCCAGCAGGATGGGGCCCAGCTGTGGACGGAGCCTCCAGATCCCCTGTGATTGTCTCAGAGCAGCGGCCGGGCTGGGAAGAGGCACACTCACCCAGGGCTGGTGCTGTGTGGGCCAGGGACACGGCCCGTGTGAGGTGGCCCAGCACCCTGGTCAGCCTGGGCCGAGGCTTCCCCCGACCGGAGCCCTTGGTGCTGGCCCCAGGGAAGCCCAGCTGGCCCCCTTGCTGGGGTCACATAGCTGGAGGGCGTTCACCATCTCCCCACGGCAATGGCTTCGGGTGGGGAAACCAAAGCTCACGGGGATTGAGAAACAGGCCCACAGCACCCTGGGAGGCTGAGGCAGGAGGATCGTAAGATCAAGCCTAGCCAGGGAAACCGAGCAACTTATTGAGACCCTAAGTGGAAATAAAAAATAATAAAGGGCTAGGGATGGAGCTCAGTGCCAAGGCCCTGGGTTCAATCCTCAGTAACACAGGCACACAGACACACAGACACACAGACACACACACACACACACACACACACACAGAAGACAGAAAAAGAAACAGGCCCCCGAGGCCAGGAAGTCACCCTAGTGCTCGGTTGAGTCGGTGCCTGCCTACCCAGAGCCACAGTCCGGCCCAGGGTGCCAGTATGGGTGCCGCCCACCCCCCCATCAGAGCTTTCCCCGAGGCCCAAACCTTCTGCCCTGGGTCCTGCCAGGCATTCACAGCTGATCAGAACCCCTGAGCCACGTGACAGCCACAAAGGTGTGGAGTCCCCATCCTGCAAGAGCCTACTGCCCACTCAGCCCGGAAGACCTTCACCCCCACCCCTGCCGCCTGTGGCTCTTCCTCAAATGCCTCCTGTCCTCCTCAGACGGGCGCAGCTGTCCTGGCCAGCTTGTGCCAAGGTGTCAGCTGCCTTCAACAACTGCCTCCTGGCACTGCGGTCTCAGACCCTGAAGCTGGGCCTACTCTGCCTCGTTGGCGAGGCTCCTCAGCCCATGGCACACCCAGCTGTGCAGGGCCTTGTCGTGGCTTCTCCTCTCCCCTGTCCTCCAATGTGACGCACAGGGCTGGCATCATGGAGCGCAAGTGTCACCTCCATTTCCACGCAGGGAAGCTGAGGACCAGATATCAGAGGAGGCGGAAGCCCGGTTCCCCGCTAGGGCCCTCTAGGCACATGCTGTCCCCTCCTGGGTCCGTTGTCCCTGGGTACAGGGCTCTGGTCCTCTCCCTGAGACAGAAGCTCTCCTCCAGGGGACCGAGGACCCTGTGGTCACCCAGGGCTCCTGTGTGAGGGGACAGTGATGGTAGGGCGCCCCCCATGGCCTCTGCATCCCACCGCAAGCCCTGGGCTCCCCTGCTCTGCTCTCCTGGTGGGCAGCCCTCTGTGGAAGTCCGTAATGTGACCCAAGGGGGACCCCGTGTCTTGCAGGACCCTGGCTGCCACGCTCCAGACCCAGTGGGTGTCATCTCCACATGGGGTCCAGCAGACCCCAGTGACAGTCCCTGGGGAGGTGGTACCCCCCACCAGCCCCGCAGCACCCTGGGCTTCTCATTCCCTTGGGGTCACTGCGGCCGCTGATTCCCGGGCCGGGATCTGAGTCATCTTCCAACCCCTCTCACAGCCTGTGGGCGATCAGGCTTAAGTCCCTTTCTTACTCATTTCCTGTTCCTGTCAGCAGTGACCACCGACCTCGGCCTGAGAGCCGGGCCAGGGCTGAACATGAGGGTGTGGGACAGACCCTGGGGGCCCTGTCGCCTCCCCTCTGCTCCCAGAACAGATTCTGGAAGAATTCCCTTCCTTCCCACTGGATCTAATCCTGTAGAGAAGAATAGTGACAACTAAACTTTAGCTGTGGCACATGTCATACTTGGGAAAGACAGTTTGACTACTTACAGGTGTAAAACACAGGTGGCCCCTAACCCTCCAGTGGCCCAGCCACGACAGCCCAGTGTCAGGGGCCCCATGAGGGCCACAGAAAGTGAGCTGTGGACTTTGAGTTTTGATCTCTTTCTGGGCTACTACTGGTGGCCTCCAGTGCTGGGCAGAGGGGACGCGGGCGACCCTCACCGTGTGCTGACTCCCAGTGAGATGTTGGGGAGGGCCGGCATCATGAATGCATTTTCTGCTTCAGAAATTTTCAGTTTACTATGCATTCATGGGGATGTGGAGAATCTCGCCTGCCCATCAGGTTCGAGAACCCAGCTGCCCTCTCCGCAGCTGGCTGTCTTTTCTTCGCAATGACCCTGATTTGTTCTCCTCGACTCTTCATTCATAAACCATTCAGCATGACCTGTTTTTAGATTTGTACAGCTGCAATTATGCTCTAAACATTCCTAGCTCTTGCTCTTCCATTCAACATTTTTTGGGGGTTGAGATTCAGCCGTGTGGTTGCATGGACTAAAGTGGATGATTTTTCTCCGTAGTACAATGTTTCATCCTGGGTCGAGACCACAGTTCATTGGCCTTACTTTCATTCTTGAACACCATGAATAACATGGCCAAGGATTTTTTCTTTCTTTCTTTCTTTTTCTGTGGTACTGGGGATTTTTGAACCCAGGGCTTTCACATTGAGCTACATCCCCAGCCCTTTGTATTTTGAGACAGAATCTTGCTCAATTATCCAGACTGGGCTTGAAATTGTGATCCTCCTGCCTCAGCCTCCTGAGTAGCTGGCGTTAGAGGCATGAGCCACCATCCCTGGACTGACCATGGACACTCTTATACAGACTTATAGCTGCCAGCATCTCCAGGCTGGAGGGGCTGTGTGACATTCATGTGCTATCATGAGGTATCACTCCAAATTGCCTTCCACAGCGCGTTCTATGCATTTACACTCATGCTAGCTTTTTATTTTCTTTGAGACAGGGTTCCCCATGTAGTTCAGGCTCACCTTGAACTCATTATGTAGCTCAGGGCTGCCACACTTTCTGGGGTGGGCAGTGTCCCCTCTTTTCCTATATTTGGGAAAGAGGATTCACTGGTAAGTTTTTCTAGACTTGAGGTTTTATTTGTGGGAAGATTTTTGACTGATGACTCAGTTTCTTGAGTAGCTATGAGACCATTAGATCTTTTCTTTTTGGGTCAGTTATATTCTTCTAGAAATGTGTCCTTTTTGTTGAAACATAAAATTTATTAGTGTATGTTTCATAATATCATCTTATTTATAATATTTGCCTGATGATAACGTGTGTAGTGATTTTCCTCTCCTATTCACAGTATTGGTGATTTGTACCTTCTTTGTTTCTTTTGATTAGTCTTGCTGGAGATTTTCACATTTTATTATTTTCTAGAAATGAACTGATCTTTTTATTTTCACTATTGTATGTTTTCCTAATTCATTAAGTTCTTTTGAAAAATTACTTGTTGATTATTTCATTCATTTCTTTGGAATTGTTTTTGCTGTTTTTCTTACTTCCTGAGTATGGATTTCACTTAGTAATCTTCAACATTTTTTTCCAAGACAGTCATTTGTGAGTAAAAACACCGTGTTTGCTTTCTGTTACTGTGATAAAATACCTGAGACAATCAGCTTAAAGGAGGAAAGAGCTTTCGGCTTATGGTTCCAGAGATTTCAGTCCATGGTTGGCTCCATTGCTATGGGCCTGTATGAGGCAGGAGCATCATGCCAGAAGGGCATGGTGGAATAGAGCTTCATGGTGGCTGGGAAGGAGAGGGGAGAGAGAGAGAGAGGGAGGAAGGTTTGTGCAAGTTTGTGCCCCCATGACCCATTCCCTTCTACTGGGCCTGCCTCCCGTTCCTACCACCTCCAATCACCTGCCCAAGGCCCTACCTCTAACACTGCTGCGCTGGGACTGAGTGACCACTACACGAGCCTCTCTGAGGACATTTTGGATTCAAACCATAACAGAGGGCTTCAACATGTTGCTTTACCTGCTGCTTTGATGTGTAGTATTTTGGGCTTAGGGTACAGATGGATTCATGGTAGTCGGTAAAATGACTTTATAGTTTTCACTTTGTAGTTTTAAATCACCCGCAATGCCCACACTGCCAAGGTGAGACGGGCTTGGTACTGATGCTGCGGCAGAGCAGAGAAGCTCAGTGCTAAGGCCAAGTGTTACAGCTCAGTGTCACAGCCAAGTGCCACAGCTCCAAGGCACAGCTGAGAGTTACAGCCCAGTGTGGAGGCTCTGGAACGCAGCTCTCATAATCTGAAGACTCGAGAATCTGATGGTCAGTTGAAGAGGTGGAGAAAAAACCTTTACTATGCTGGCGAGCCTCAGGGGGTAGAGGAGTCTGAGATCCCTGCCAGAAATGAGAGCCTCTTTATATAGGGATCTACAGGGTAGGCGAGCATGCTCAATGAAGCAGGGGGGCGGAGTTACAGAGCATTCTTGAAGTAAAAGGGTGAAGTTACAGAACATTCCTGAAACACATGCTATGTGAGCATGCTCAGTGAAGCAGGGGGCGGAGTTGCAGAACATTCCTGAGAGGGGGCGGAGCTTAACCGAACCTTCTTGAGAGGGGGGCGGAGCTTTACAGAACACTCCTGAAAGGCCACACAGTTCAAACAGTCCCAAACCATTTGGATACACTGGGCAGGAGCCCAGCAGCACAAACTTACATTTCCAAAACAAAACATTCTGCAGAAAAAAATTTTATAGCACTTCTCTCTTTTTTTTTTTTTCAGGTTTTTTTTTTTTTGGTACCGGGGATTGAACTCGGGTACTTGTGCTTGCACAGCAGGCGGCGAAACCACTGAGCTAAATCCCCGGCCCAACATTTACTGGTACATTTTATTTTTATAGCACTTCTCTATCACCAATATGAGGCGACTCCAGTGATGTGTTTGTCTCCCAGTGGGTTTGTGTTGCATCCTTTGGTTGCTTTTGGTGCAGTGTCCATTGTGGCTGCCCCGTTTGGGGGATTTCCTGTGAAAGTCACACAGTTTGATCCCCCTCCCCCAGTCCGTCAGCTGTGTTTTAACCAGAGCGGCTACTTCATTTTATTTACTTTAAATATCTTTATGTTGATGTAATACAAGTAGATATTAATAAAATAGTAAAAAGCACCTGTCTTACTTCTATGAAAACATGAAGTTTCATAATTAACTAGAGAATAACAATAATTAACAACAATAACAATAAGTAACTATGTATTAATTAATACTAACAATAATAATTAATAATAATTAATAGAGATTGTACCATAATCTTAAAAGAATGGCCAAAATGTTACTCAGACTACAAGTCATAGACAAAAAGACTCTGTTACAGAGAAGAAACACATAGAAACACCAAAGTTTCTCTTCAATGAACTAAGAGAAATAGTAGTGTCAATGAAACAAATTAGCATATATATTAAAAAATTTTTAAACAGCGGAGTAGATAATTTGGGGAATTATTTGGACTCCTCCTCTTCCTCTTTCTTTTCTCCTTCTCTCCATGTCCCCAGGTGCTGTATGAAGTCAATCTCCGGTTCCCTAGGTATTTGTGGCTCTGTGGCCCGTCCAGAGCAAGGGCTCGCCTGCTCCCAGCAGAGCCCGCCCTCAGCAGGCGCCCCTGAAACACTTGCAGGTGGGCGGGTGCCCTGAGCCCCTGGGCGGCTTGGCCACAGGAGGGGCAGGGGGCGCAGCCTGTTGGAGTGTTTCTGACCCACTGACCCTGCTGCAGGGTGGAAAAGCCACATGGAGCAGGGCCCCTTCTTGAGCCGTCCAGGTGCTAGCAGGCTGTGGGGACAGTGTGCTGCAGGGAGAGGCCCCAGACCTATGGGGGAAGGAGCCCGACTCAGGGCACCGGAACTGTGGACTCCTGATGTTGCCTTTCCTGGCCTGTGGCTCCCATGCTAACCGCGAGGGCATTTTCGGTGCAGCGCATCTCGCCTGTGTGAAAGCCAAGGTCTGAACTCTGGAAATTGCTCTCCGACAGCCACAGTGGCCACCAGAGGACCAAGGTGGGGACAGGGCCCCAGTGCGTGGACCCAGGGCCCAAGCAAGGGGACTGAGAGAGGGAGGGAGGGAGAGGAGGGAAGGCCAAGAAGGTGTGCTCTGTGCACGCCTGGTCTCCGCACCAGGAATGCGCCACCTGCACTGCAAATGGGGATTAACAAAAACAGACAAAACTGTGTGGCACTGATGGGGTCAACGGCGTGAGTGGCAGCTGTCCCACGCATCTCCGCGCCATGTGACGTCACAGTCGCAGCCTTCTTAGTTTGAGTCAGCACCCGCCTGGCATTGCTGTGATGAAGACTGGCCTCTCCCCAGGGCCCCAGGCAGGTTGTCATCTCCCTCTGTTAGAAGCGCACTCTGTGTGCAGGGCTGGGCTGCATCCAACCCAATCGCCATGTCCACTTTACGGCACGTCCATCACCTCCAAGAGATGCTGTGGAGAGCCTGCTGCTCCTCACCTCTCCCTGCTCCCCGGCCCTGGGCCCCACCCAGGTCCTCCCTGTGCCCAGAGCCCTGTGCTCCTCCGGCCCGGCTGGCTCCTGGCCCTCAGCAGGATGTGTCCTGGGCCATCCCCAGGTGGGCCTCCTGACCTCCCACTCTGGGCTCCAGTGGAAGTCGGCTCGGCCTCACCCAGGCAGGTACCTGGTCTGAGTGCCGTCCTCCTCCTCTGCCACCTCTCCTGGGCCCCCTGGGACACCCAGGCTTTCCCACTGTGCCCCAATTATCCCTGCCTGGGCAGAGAAGATACCTAGGACCCCAGGCAGGGCCCGGCTTGTCTCTCGTACCCATCATCAGCTGGTGGGAAGCAGGATTTGGGTGATGTGGGGCTGCGGGGAGTGAGGACTGGCTGCAGAGCACCCACCGAGTCCCGGGGACAGCCGGTGGCCTTCCTTTGGCATCTCCCGAGCACCCAGCACCAGGTGAACAGGATGGGCACAGTGTCACTCGTGTGGCGGGAGCTGGTGGCTCCTCTTCAAGGAAGATCAGACAGCGGCTCCAGGCCAGGGCGAGCGGCAGTGTGGAATGCAGCTGTCCTGTCCTCCTGGTCCCCTGGAGCCCCCAAGGCGCCTGGCCAGGACGGAGCTGCAGTCTGTTTCCACTCAGCTGCATCCGGGCCCAGGATGATGTCATCACAGCTCAGCAGACAGGCGCTGGCACCCGGCCCCAGAGATGGTGCGATGGGAGCCCTGAGCCAACGAGGAGGGGTCCGTGGTCACGCTGGGCCTGGGGGCTGTGCCTCTCCTCCCAGACCCAGGCCTCGTCATGACACGAACTCCTGGCCTGACCTGCAGGCAGGGGGCGAGCAGACCAGCAAGGGGCAGGCTCAGCTGGTGTCCCCTCCTGGACAAGCTGGGCTCCAACGGAGGGCGGCGTGGGCTCCTTCCCCAGCCAGGCACAGGCGTGGGGACCCTTCCCTCTCTCCTGCTGGCCAAGGCCCTCGCCTAGAGCCAGGGGAAGAACGGTGTGTCCTGCACGAAGCCCAGGGCCCACGAAGGATAGGCAGGCAGAGCGGTGCGAGACACTGAGGCCTGGAAGAGGTGTGAGGAGGCTGGGCCCCTGGCCCGGGTGTGGCTGCT
Source organism: Heterocephalus glaber (assembly GCF_000247695.1). Next base: position 2,500,079 of record NW_004624760.1, read on the forward strand.
CGGAGCTGTGAGTGTAGCTTGTGGCCTCTGATCCCGGTGACCCGCTCCCCTCACTTCGGAGGAAACGGGCACAGAGAGGTCACACGGGGCCGAGAGGTGGGCTCAGCCTGCTGTCCCCAGTGCCACACACCGGCTCTTCCTGTAGGACCAGGGTGGGAGCCTGGTGTGGGTTCCTGGGCTCAGTTGGGGCTCCACGGTGTGGCCTTGGGGACCGACCTTCTCTGACTGAAGTCTCCCGTCCTTCAGAGAGAGGCTGGGGTATTAAGGGAGCCAGGCTCCACCTCCCACAGGGTCACCCTGTCCCCGAGGGAGCGCCAGCCTGGGGAGGCAACTCGGGACGCTACCCAAACTACAGCACAACGGGGACACACAACTGGGGCGGGAAGGGGAGGCCTGCCAGCCCTTGCTGCGACAGTGATGCCTGCGCCCCTGCTCCTGGGGTGGGGCGAACGCACAGAGCCTCTCTGATGCCCTGAGAGCCCCCCGGGTGTCGGGAGGAGGTGGCCTGCATGTCACACGGTGGGGGCCGGGGGGATACCCCATCGCGCCCTGTCTTTCAGTCACTGTGACCTCAACCTGGATCCCTGGTGACCGGGCCTCCTGTCCCCCAGCTTCGTGTCTGGACGTTGCCCAGGCAGACCTGGGGAGACTGTCGGGGGGGCCTGGCACTTCCTCTCTGCAAGGTGACACTCCAGGGACACCTTCCTCAAGAGCATCTTCTCAAGCACCTGGAAACACACAGGCGGAGGCCCAGTGTCCCTCCACTGTGTCCCCGCAGGACGCGGGTTCTTGGCTCCTCTCCCGGCTCCTGACACAGGTGCACAAGTGGCCCCTGCTGCCCTGGCCCCGGCTGCCTCGCTGTGAGGCTCCTGCACGTCCCAGCCGCAGACAGAGACGCGTTCTGCTCTCTTCCCGGGATCGGGTGCAGCGTTCCCTCAGTCTCCTCCTCTCCGGCTCAGTCAGTGTCCGCTCTGCCACGGTCAGGCCACTCTTTCGTCACAGAATGAAGCCAGGCTGCTGATGTGCTCTACAACCCAAGAGGCCACGTGTGGACCTCCCCGGCCCCTCAGCCTGTCCCTGCGTGGGGATCTGTCCTCCAGGCGGCCTCTGGGACCCAGGACCCAGGGAGGGAGGGGCCCCTGGGGGCCGCCAAACACTGATTCTATTTATAAAAATAAAATTCTGGGGGGAGCCTGGAGTTGACTCCAATTGTAGAAAATTCACGTAACTCTTAAAAGTACAGATAAAATACAAAAATCTCAGATCCGGATGTGCTATGGAATCGTTCTCCACCTTCGGGTGCAAGTCCTGGAAGAGCTGTCCCCAAGCACTGACCTCCGGATGGCCAGGCAGGGCCTGGACGGAAGTGGAGGTGAAGGGAACAAGTGTCCCGATTTCCAGCCCAGTGCGGGAAGCGCTGGGGCCGTTTCTCCACGCGAGCGCTTGGCGTGTCGTCAGCAGCAGAGTCAGGCAAGGGTGAGGTCACACAGAGCATCCTGTGTCCACTTCTGCCGCTTGTCCCCTCTGGCTTCTTCCCATCTGCCCCCACCAACCAAGCCGAGCCCGAACCACAAATGTGTCATCTATTCACAGTGGAGGCAGGCCTTTTACTCTACGAGACCTTAACCATGGGGAAACTGAGGCCCGGGTCCAGATGGCGGGCTGCTCGGGTCAACAGTGGGGCTCAGCACAGGCCTGGTGCCTCTGTTGCCCCTAGCTGGGAACCTCCAACGCTCAGAGCCTGTGGGGTTCCCCTGGGGGCCCACTTAATCCTGGGGGGCCTGGGAGTGGGAGCAAGTTGAGCACTCTGGGTGCTTGGTCTTTCGGCCTCTGTGGAGAGCACTGCCCATGCTGGAGGCGTGGAGGGGCCGTACTGTGACCCCGGGCTTGCTCTGTCCCAGAGCCTCTGCCTCCTGGGCCACCTGTCTCTGTGTCTGGGTGGCGGCTTCCTGCGGGCTGAGTCTGCTCAGGGCTCTGCCTGGTGCCGGGCTGGGCTGAGTAGGAGCACGGAAGCCTCCTGTGGCCCCTGTGGAATCCAGAATGGAAACTGCCGCACCATGTGACAAGTGTCGCTGGTCTCACAGAGCTGGGCTTTGCCCCAAATGCTTGCTTTGTTCCACAAACCACACCTCTCCTTTTTCACCTCTTTCTGGGCATCCCACATGGGGAGGGCTCCCCGCTGCTGCCCTGGGCATCTGGAGCCTGACTCTGGGCCGCTCCAGGTGAAGCCACAGAGCCCCGAGGCCCTTTGGGGTACCCTCTCCCTGTCTCCTGCTCTCCCGTTTCCTGTCTGCCTGTCCCTTCCAGGGCCAGTCCAGGCCCACCCTCTCCCTGGGTTTCTTCCTTACCTGCCCCGTTTTCCACTAACAAAGCCTTGAACAGCAAATGTTACAAACCAAGTTGGAACCGTAGAAGCAGAGTCACTCAAGCAGCCACGGCTAGGGTAGACACAGCACACCACAGCCAGCTGTCACCTGGGAGCCTGGGCTGGAGGGGTTGGTGGCACTGACCACGGCTGCTAGGGGCCAAGCTCCTCTCAAGTAGTGACCTTTCACGCAGCGCCCCTTCCCCTGGTGTGCGCAGCACCCCAAGCCCCGAGCCTCTTGCTGGCCCACATGGCTTGTCGTAGGTTGTCCCTTACTAAATGTTCTTGGCGACCGGGCCAGACTGGGCCGTCTGCTGGACACCTGTGAAGCCTGTGTGTGCCCCTCTGCCTCGCCCACCTTGAAAGGCCGGTAACCCTGACAGGAAGCAGCAGGCACCCCAACATTTTGCCCCAGCCCTCCGAGCTTCTCCTAAAATAACGATGGTTTCCTTCCTAACCACTCCCTCTCTGCCCATCTCCTCACAGGGCCGGTGACGCTGTCCACGTCCGAGTGTCCTCCACTGTCCAGCGGTGTCCTCCGCACTGTCATTGTGACACACAGGCACTGTGGCTGTGTAGTGGCAAGTCTGGCCTTTCTGAAGGCGCTCCCAGGCCATCCCACAGGGACAAGGGGCAGTGCTTCCACGAGCTCATGCTGGTGCCACCTCCGAGCATGACAGCGATGGCCGATCCCCCTCTTCCTGATCCCTGAGCCCGGGAGGCCCAGGCTGTGGGCTGTGGGCAGCTGCTCTGGACCCAGTGACCCTCACTCGGGGAGGGGCTCCCGGTGCCAGGCCCAGGGAAAATTGCCAGCCGCTGGGTATCCCCTCACGTGGTCCCCTGAGAGAGAGCTGTGATCTGCACAGAAGCCTGGGTCACAGCAGATCGGAACCTGGGGGCCTGGCCACAGCTCTGTGGGGACCTGCCTGTGGTCTGCAGAGTGGCCCTGGCCCTCCTCAGCTGAGCACTCAGGCTGCAGGGGCCTGGCTCTGTGGGGGTGGCAGTGGCATGGTGCCCACTACCTGATGCTCCCTTGGCCTGACTGCATCGGACATGGATGCTGGGGCCCATGGCAGGATGGCCAGCGCCAGAGGGAGCCAGCAGGGACCTCCCTGGCCTCACATGTCCTCCAGGGTGCCACCCGCCTGGGCCTCCCCTCCATCCCTGGCCGTGCTGACCTGATGGCAGCCTGGAGCCAGCCCAAGGCCCAAAACCCTGAGTTTGAGTCCAGCCCAGGGAGCCGCTCAGATGTCACCACTCTGAGTTTGACGCAGACCCAGCAGGAGGCCCAGAGGGAGCTAAGGTGACAGCAGGGGTGTCAGGAAGGAGGCAGAGCTGGGCCCCTGGGTTGCAGCTCCAAGGGGTCCCCTGTGGCCAGCCTCTGGCCCACAGTGTGCCCACAGATGGCGGGGCCAGACGTCCGCAGGACTTTCCGGGTGCCGGCTGCTGGCCGCTCCTCCTGGCGCCCGCCCGCCGTATTACGCAGCGCCTGTGGGAAGAGCCAAGAGGACAAAACTTTAGTGTGTAACCCAGGGAAACGGAGCATCTGCCGTCTGCATCCTCCACGGGGGGCCCAGGAACAGGGCCTCCAGAATCTGGGGGAATCCATGGAAAGAATCGTCAGACGCCAGGTCCAGGTCCAGGATGCTCGGCCGCCCTGAAAGCCGCATCCTGTCTTCAACCATGGCTCGCGGGGGCATTCTGTGTTCCAGAGCCAGATTTCATCTCCAGGCTCACACCCGGCTTTTAGGCCCAGGTGGAGTGGAGATCCTGCCTTCCTCCCTGAGGGGCCGAGGCAGCTCACAGAGGAAATACACTAAAGATCTGGGGACAGATGCTCCCAAAGTAGCTGGGAGTGATGCTGGCACAACATTGTGATTTGTTAAACACCCGGCTGCCTGGATCCTGCAAGTTGCACAGTGGCTTGAACAGTGCATGTTATGTTACGTGCATTTTGGCACAACAAAAAACATTTTTAAAAACAAGAAAGAAAAAAAGAAGAAGAAAAAGAAAACAACAACAACAAAAGAATCAAAAGAATCAAGTTAGGACCAGGGAAACTTCTAGTGGAGTGGGGAGACAGGGAAGAGCTACTCCAGAGGTCCCGGGAGGCAGAGGGGCTGTGGTTTGTGTCCCCCATGTGAGCAGCCAAAGGGGAAAGAAAATCACATGGCCACAGCTTCTGGGTGGAGTCGGGGTGCTGCACAGGAGACTCCGTGGTGCTGAAAATGGACCTAGCTGGTGCCCCCCTGGGCCCCCACTGTAAGATGCCGGTGACACGTCGTCCTGTTCACCAGGACAGCCATGAGCTCCCTGTGGGGAGCTGGGGTTTAGGTGAAGGAGCTCCAGGGAGCGTGGAAGGCACCGTGGGAGCAGGGACAGCAGGAGAGGGACAGCAGCAGGCGGATGGGCGGGAAGGCTCCAGGGAAGGTGTGCTCGGGACACAGGCTGTGCACCGAGTGAGGGCTGCCGGGCACGGTGCCCAGAGAAAGGCATCATTTGGTGCCTGCAGAGGCTCCAGAAGCTTCTTGGAGGGGACAGGGTGGAAACAGATTTTCAGAGCCAGCGCTGAGGGTCTGTAGGTGTGGGGGATCCAGGCTGCTCAGGGTGAGAACATCCCATCCCAGGCCTGGGGCTCTTCGGGACCGAGAAGGGCAGGGGGCTTCACCTGGGCCATCGGCCTGGGGAGGAACATGTTCCAGGAGGAATGTCCCCATCACGTGGACAAGCACCTAGGGCCCAGAGAGGGTGGATCATTTCCCCTGGGTTCACAGCACTTGAAGCCACTTTTGTCTGCTGTCTGCTTTGCCTGCGGCCATCTGTGAACAGGCCCAGCCCCTGACCCCTGGGCAATCAGCAACTGGGCGGTCCGGCTATCTGAACCCCCGACAGCCTCACCCTGCTGTGTAGACATTCTGGGTAAATCGCTGTCAACAGCCCTTCCAATTCGTACGAGCAGAATGCAGAAGTAAGGAAATCCCGAAGTTTCTGAGGGCAGGGCGGGTTTGGGACTGCACACCAGTCCAGCCAGTCCTCAGCCCCAGGACTCTTGCTCCCTGGAGTGAGGGGTTAGGGAGGAATTGACCAGCGGTTTGGCTGCCCACAGACCAGGTCTCAGGAAGGCCACACCACCTCGGTTTCCCCAGGATTTTCCGAGATGCGGTTGCATCTGCTGCTGGGTCTTGGTGGACTTCCAGGTCTTGTAGCCACCTGCATCTGCAATCTTAGACGTTTTCACCCCAGGAAAACCCCACTCACCTCTCCCACTCCACCCCAGCCCTAGGTACCCACTGGTCTCCCTTCTTTTTTCTGGGTACCGAGGATTGAACTTGGGACCTTGAGCTTGCGAGGCAGACAGTGGAACCACTGAGCTAAATCCTGGCCGCCTGGTCTCCCTTCTGTTTGATGGCTTGGCAAGTTCTGCACATGTTCTGTACATGGACTCATACTCTACCAGACACCTTGGCCTGCTTCCTCCAGCGAGGAAAACAAATTCACAGTTCCTTTTTGCTGCGGCACAAATCAGTGCCCTGAGCTTTTATGGTCCAAGAATGCTCCACTGTACGGCTCTTAAGCATTTATTTTTCCATTCATCCGGTGGAGGACATCTGGTTTACCTCCACTTTTTGCCTATCACAAGTGCTGCTGATGTGACCGCTGGCATACGGGCTCTTGAGTGACCGTATTATTTTCATTTTGGGAGTGGAAGTCTTGCTAACTCTGGGTTTAATTGTTGGAGGGTTGCCAGACCGCTTCCCGAATTGGCTCCTCATTTTCTTCCCTCCAGTGGCGAGCAGGGTTTGGTTTCTTCATCCTCCACCACACTGGTTGCCATGGGTTTTGGGTCGTAGTTGTCCTCCTGGAGAAAGTGGCGTGTCACTGCAGTCCTGGTGACCAACGGCCTAATGACAGGGCCTGTCTTTTCGAGTGCCTCCTGGCCATTCGCACACCTCTGGAGAGAGGCCTGCTCAGGCCCTTCGACCACTTGCAAGCTGTAGAACTTATCTTTTTATTATTGTGTCTTTTATGTATATTCTGGATACAAGTGCCTCATCAGAAATCTGATCTGCCATTGTCTTCTCCCATTTCATGGGTTGTCTTTGCACTTTCTTGATGGTATTGTTTGCAGCCCAAGAGTTTTACATTTTGAAATGGTCCAATTTATTTTTATGTATTTTTTGTCATTTATGCTGACTAACTTCAAAACAAAACAAAACACCTCTTGGTCTTTGCTTTGGCCCCGAGAACTTGTACTGAGGACGGCCCCCCTGGCCGCCAGCTTGGTGTTCACATGGGCGCCATCTTTATGGGTTAGAAAACCTTCAGCTGGGAGCAAAGTTGAAGAGGTTTCAGGTTGGTGCCACAGGCAAACGCAGGTCACTGGGGCTGGTCTTTTCCTTTCCCATGATTAGGACCAGCTGAGAATGAGCTCACAATCCCAAATCACCGACCAGAATCTCAATCCTGATCACGGACCACCCTGGGCAGGAGTTAGCAGAGACAATACATAGAGTGCCCCATGCTTAAAGATGTGGGATGTTGGAATGCCTAGACACAAAACACAACCAATATGCTTAAAGAAATAAAAAATCAAAAGTGAGGAAATGTCAAAAATCATGACCAGTTTTGTGAAAAATAACCAAATAGTCCGTCTAGAAATAGAAAATGTAAACACTCAACTAAAAACTCACTGGATGGTTCCAAAGCAGATTAGGCACCACTGGGGGAATAAATTGGAAAATAGATCCAAAAAGTTGTGCAGAAAATAGCAGAGAGAAATGAAGAAAGGAGGGAAGTCATCAGTGATGTGCAAGCTTTTCAGGAAGTGCGTGTATTATTCCGGGCTGGGTAACTAGTCACCCCCAATGGCAGCGGCCACTTGGCATTTCTGCTTTCTGTGGACCAGGGGCTTGGAGCACCCCGCGGGCATGGTGTGCGGGCTCTCGAGGCTGCAGACAGGTGTCGGCTGGGGCCACATTCATCTGAGAGTCAGTCTGGAGCTGACTCTGACCCAGGGCAGGACAGTCGTCACAGGCCATTTGCTGAGGTCTGGATTCCTTTCCACGTGGGGCTGCGGGGGTTTCCTCACAGTGGCCACGGCCTTCGTCCTAGAGAGGCAGGCTGGAGAGGCCTGCAGTGACTTCCTTGGCCCGGTCCTGGCTGCCACACATGTCACTCCCTCTCCATTCTACTGGCCACACAGTTCCGCTCTGACTGGGTGTGCAGGTGCCGTGCTGGAGGCTGGCTGCCACCGAGGATGTGGACAGTGACCGGGGGCGGGAATGAGCGAGATCACCACGGAGATTTCTTCCAATCCCACGCCAGCCGTGCGGCCTCAGACACGGGCTGTGCTGTCCAGGCAGGCTGGGCCGCTGAGAGCAAGGGGCTCGTAGACGTCCAAAAGCAAATTCCTGCTAAGAGCAGGGGAGGAGAGGGAAGACAGATTCCCTGCTGCAGGCAGATGTCTGGACTATAAACCCAACAGCACCCACGAAACCAAGACAAGGCATCTTCAAAGTGCTCCAAGGGAACTGTGAGCTGCACTTCTGCACAGTCAGGCCTGTTTAGCAAGGATGGATAAAGAAAATTTTGGCCCAACAATGGCCTAGAATTTGTTTCTTCTATGGCATCTTCGCTGGCCTTTGCTAAAATGACTTGAAGTGACCCCCAGAAGGGAGATGGAGAGCCCAGAAAGGGCGGTGTTTGGGGACTTGTTTAGATTCACCACATGTTTACCAAACTCCGGGGAGGACAGGAGGACAGTCCAGCTCGCAGGCCGGAAGGGCTCCGCCCCCAGAGGCTAAGGCTGCCATTGCCAGGGGCAAAAGCCCTCCCAGGCCAAGGATGCTCCAGGCTGGCCCAGAAATCTGATTGTAAAGAGACCGAAAACGCAGCCGAGAATAACAGGTGGGGGTAGAGAGCGGCACATGCACTTACACAGTGTCACAGACGGCGATCCGAGGCTTAGCCATGCACCTCAAAACTGCAGATGAGAACTAAAACCAGACAGAAGTCTGGAGGCAGAACTGCAAAACAGCAGCAAGCAGAATCGAGGAGGCCCCGGGCCACAAGAAGACCCTGGTGGCTGGGAAATATCTCGAACTCGGGGGTGTGCTCTTTGCACCAGAAAATCCTCCCAAGGCAGGCAGGGCTGCTGGGGTCTGGATGCTTTGCGGGTGAAGCTCTAGGGGGCCTATTCGCTGGGTCCTGATGGGTCCAGGTGGCTCAGGACCCCCGGGAAGCAGGGGGCAGGAGCAGCCAGCAGCTGGGCTGTTCTGAGGACCGGCCGGTCAGATCCAGCTGTCCCTCCAAGTCCCCTGCCTTCCTCACTGTACCCCACAGAGGGGGATGCGTCCCTGCCACACCAGCCCCACCCACATGACACGACGGGTCTTGGACACCGGATACCATGCACCTTCCACGCTGGGGACCGGAGGATGAATGTGGATATCACAGGGCAAAAGGGTAGGAGGTGCAGAGTGCTTGAAAACAACAGCTTTGTTGACGTCTAATTTGCACCCACATAACTCACCCATATAAAGCAGACAGTTCAATAGGTGTGATATATAGTTGTTCTCAAATTGTGATACAGTTTTAATGGAGACACTGCCATTGTCACCATCCAGGGCTCCCACGCCAGCGCCTGCCTGTTCCCCAAGGCCTCTCATCACCCTGCTTTGTAAGTCTGGGTCCACTGAACAAGTATCACCTCACTAAGCTCCACCCTGCCTCCACGAATTTGCCTGTTCCAGATATTTCATATAAATGGGGTCTCATGACATGCAGCCTTTGGTGTCTGGCTTCATCCGTGTCTCAGCGTGTTTGCAGGGCTTATGCATGTTGTAGCCCGAGTCAGTGCTCTGTCCCTTTTCTAGCATGAGTAATATTCCACGGTGTGTCCGGGCCATAGCTTGTTCACCTGTTTACCTGTCACTGATGGGCATTGATGGTTTGCATCTTCCGCCTGTTGTAAAAAGAGCTGCAGGGAAGCTGTGTGTGTGTGTGTGGACTGGAGGCTGTTTTTATTCCTTTAAGAATATATACTCTCTTAATTAACTTTCCATTGCTGTGACAAATTACCTGGGGTAAACAAATTAAAGGAGGAAAGGTTTATTTTGGCTGACAGTTTCAAAGAGTTCAGTCTGTGGTCAGCAGGCCCCATGGCCCTGGGCCCAGGGTGACACGGGTCGTCTTGGCGGATGTGTGGAGGAGGAGGCCTGCTCACCTCAAGGCAGCGAGAGGCAGAGAGAGAAGGGGCTGGGTCCCCACATCCCTGTCACAGGGGTTCCCCGGGGCCTAACTTCCTGCCTCCAGGCTTTGCCTTCTCAGGGTGGCACCTGCCGTAGACAGGGACTGAGTCTTCAGCATAAGAGCCTTCTGGGGCACTGAGGATCCCCCCCCAGTCACGTGGTGCTCCTGTCCTCAGCTTTGGGGAGCTATCACGTGCCTCCTTGTCTCCGCCAACTTCCTGGGCCCTTTCTCCAGCCTGCGAGCTGGTCCTGCGTCAACCTCATCCAAGGCCCTTTGGCTTCTGCCTCCAGACTGGGCCCAGCCGGGAGGTGGGGTGGGGGAGCAGGCAGGGGTGTCCTGGTGCCCTCCTGGGACTCATCTCAGGCTGGCTGGGCACCTGAGCAGAGAGCTGAAGCCAGGTGTGGTGGTGCACACCTGAAATCCCAGCTCCGCGGGAGGCTGAGGCAGGAGGACCCCAAGTGTGGTTCTAGTCTGCCCGATTTGGGGAGATCCTGTCTCAAAATTCAAAAAAGTTATAAAAAGAGCTGACGATGAGCTCTGGGCCAAGACCCTTAGTTGAAGCCTCAGCACGGGGTCAAAATTAAAAAAAAGAGGAAGATACAGCCTGCTCTAGTGGCTTCTCCAAGTGACATCCGGATGGGGGCCTGGGGTGAGAGCCCCCCATCACCGGGCTCTCCCTGGGGTGTCTTTATCCTCCCAGGGCGGTTACCCCCTTTGTAAAGAAGCCCTCCTGAGTGAGCCCCAACTTCCTGCGGGGCTGGAACTGATGCTCCCAGAAGTCAGCCTCCTGCTGTGGCGCCTCCGTCCTAATTCCCACACGGCCCCATCACCAAGCGGGCCCAGCACAGGCTGAGTCCACAGATCCCACTGCATGCACGACAGAGTGACTCCCTGCTCAATGGTGCCAAGCATGAGCGAGCTGCCGGCCCGGCCTGGGTCCCGGTGACACAAAATAGCACCCCAGCTCTGATCCCAACCTACAGGCAGGGCCCTGCTCATCTGCTGTGTGACTGAGCTTCTCACCTGTAGAACAGGGACCAAACAGGCAGGGCCCTGCCTGGCCTGGCGCACACGGCAGAGCAGCGGCCCGGGCATTGGCGTGCGTCACTGTGCCTCTGGCACCTGGTCTGGGAGCTCCTGCAGCTCCTAGGGCGTGGACAAACTGTCACAGGATGCCAAATGCGACTCTTCCGTGCCCTGGCATTGGGCGGATGCTGATTCAAGAACAGTGGTTTCAAGCCGTTTAAGAGGTGGGGGAACTGCTCAGGCCCCAGAGTGCAGACTCCCCACTGAGGCAGGGAGCCAGGGCCCTGGAGAGCTGCCGGTGATTCCTTTTCACATCAGCTGGGAGGGGGCTTCGGAGAGCCACTGCAGTGGGTGGCTGACCCCAGCTATGTGGGGAGCCTGGGGGGTCCCTGGTTCCTGGCAGGACTTAGCATGATGCACAGCTGTGTGAGAAATGCTGTAAATAAACAATCCAGAGAGAGAGAGAGAGAGAGAGAGAGAGTCCAGGAAACCCTGCTGACATACCAGGGCGGTAGGGACTGGATGTTCAGGATGAAACTGTCCAGAAACTCAAACACGGTGCATTCAAAGGCCACCAACGGGCTGGGCCCTGGTGGGAGGCGGGTGGACACAGCGGTCAAGGGGTGGACAGGGGCTGTGTGGACCGACGTCCACCTGAGGGGGAGGGAGGGGAAGGGGTTGAGAGAAGATGGAGCGGTTCTGTACGTGCACCGGCTCCCCACGAGGATGTGACCCTCCCTACTACAATGTGCACCAATAAACAACCCAGCCTGAAAGAAACGAGACAGCCGATGATCCCCAAAACAAACAACAGCAACAAGCTGTGTGTGGAGCCCTGTGTGGGGCTGCGGTGGACCCTGGGCGCTGCAGGAGGGCTGGCCCAGAGTCCTGGACCAGGGGCTCAGCCTCCCAGCCCAGGGGCCGGACGTGCGGTCCCTGGCACACACGTGGCTGGCGCTCGTGGTGCAGACTCCAAAGGCCCTCTGTCCAGCTTTGCCGAGGTGCAGGGTGCCTGGGCAGGACACTGGGGACACATGGGGTGGGAGTCGCCTGCACCCTCCTTCTCCCTCCAGGAGGTCTGCGTTGGCTTCTCCCGCTGACCAGCTGGGAAACTGAGGCCACTCAGGCCCCATCTCAGATTCCTTCTCTGTGAGATGAGCGGCTGCTGTGGCCTCAGCCAGGCCTCCTCCTCCTCTGGTCTGGCCACTTTCCTCACACATTTTCCCAGGGTAACCAGAACATACTTCGTGCCCTCTCCACCACTGACACGCTGTATGCTGTAGCTTGTTGAATCCGTGTGACAACCCTCGGGCTGGAGCTCCTGTGAAATTCACTTACAGGAGGGGAAACTGAGGCAGAGAGGAAAGGTGACAGGCCCAAGGTCACCTGGCGAGTCCGTGTGCCTCAGTGCTAGTTGCATGGCCTTTGGAGGGACACTTGGGCCCCTCCCTTGAGCACAGGCAGAGCCCTCAGCCCCACGGCCCCAGCCTCCAGCCGTGCTCTGCTCGTCTGTCCAGGCGGGACCCCAGCAGCCCTGGCCGCGTGACTTCACCCAGCCTCGCCCTGGCCTCACCCTGAGACTGACCCACTCTCCCCGTTTATTAGCGGTTTTATGGAAAGTAAAAACAACCAGTGTTTGGAATCGGACAGACTGTCTCCCGCCCAACACGACATCTCTGTCGCACGTTTTGAGCATCCTCCCAGTGGCCATGGACCATGGCGGTCCTCTGCCGGGAGGGGACACGTTAGGGATGCTCCAGGCATGTTCTGGAGAAGTGTGAGATTTCCGCTGGTCGGGGTCCTGGCTGTCCTCGGAGGGAGGGAGGGGGTCTAAAGCCCAGCCGCTGAGCTGTCCTGATAGGACTGGCACTCCCGGAAAGAGTGGGGCCTCTCTGTCCCCCGCCTTCGGCTTCAGTGCTCTCAGTGTCCTCCCGGGGCAGAGGTTTCAGGCCTGAGACCCTTAAACAACAGGTGTGAAGAGCAGGACAAGCAAGGGTGTGTGGCTGGGGGGGCCAGCTCTGCATACAGGGCCTCCCTGCCCTGGCCCTGCCCGTCTTCTAGGAGATGAATGCAAACCTCCCCAGGCCTCTGTACGTTAAATTAAATTAAAAGTCAAATTAATGTTGATGAGGCAGCCGTCGTGGGTGTGAACTTTCTTAATAAACCAGAGCAGGGGACCCCTGGGGTCCTCACGTAATGAGTCCTGGAGGTGCAGCAGGGACAGAGTCACAGGGGCTCGGTGTCACCCTTGGGGTTAGGGCTTGCTCTTCTGATGTCGTGGGGAGGGTGGGCTCCAAAGCTGCCCGATCCGGAGAGCATCACTCTGGTTAGCGACCCGGCGCTGAGTAGATCCGGGTCCTTGTGTTTTGGGGGCCACTTGTCCTTCAGGAAGCTGCATTGGTGACGAAATGGCTGAGACTCCGCTTGGATGGCCCACCCATCCCAGCAGCCCTCGCCGCACACGCCAGGCAGTCTGTGAATGGGGTTTTACTCAGAGCTCGCCGTCACTGTGGAATGGGTCGTGTTCTTTACAGAGGAGAAGTCGATGACGAATGACATCCGGGTGGCCCAGCAGCCTCGTCCTTCCGGACTCCGAGCCACTGGGCTGCCCTTGGTCTGGGGCGTCAGAGGTGGAGCTGGACACACAGCCCTGGGTCCTGGGCCTTCAGGAGGCTGAGGAGCTCGGACACCCGGCCCCCATTTACCTCTGCCCGGGATCAGAGCCCTTTGTACGGGAGCCTCGTGTGTGGATAGAACTTTACCTTCAGGGCAAAACTGCACGCAGAGGAGAGGTGGAAGGGAGGTCTGCCATGCCAATGGCTGCTGCCCAGCTGTGGGCATGGCTGAAGGCCCTGGCCAGTGGCGGGGACCCGTCCACGGTGGCCTTGCCTGTTCCTCACTCATGTGTTCAGGGCCTGTGGCGGCTCCTTCCCAGCAGCGCCTGATGCCCCTCCCTGCCCCCTGCTGCAGCCTCGCTGTTCTCAGTGGCCTCACTGTGACCGGCTGTCCTCTCACCTCACCCTGACAACCCTCAGAGATGCTCCAGAGCCTCAGGGAGCCCAGCGGGGCCCCCTAAAGGCTCCTCAGGACCCTCCCTCCAGGTGGCCCTCGGTGGGGAAACTGAGGACTGAATGGAGAGATCTCTGGGGGCCCTTGTGGAGAGGCGGACGAGGCCAGGCGTCCCCCCACCCGTGCCATCCTGAGCTCTGGTTTTCTGGGGGGACATCAGGGTCATTGTTTTAGGGGTCTTGGCTTACCTGGGTCAGCTGCAGACTGGGGACAGGGTCCAGTGCCCCCCAGTCTCCACCCCACTCCGGACACACAGGGGTCCCCAGGGTCCTGGTGGGGACCCAGCACTCCTGGGGTGAGGGGGCCAGCTGTCTGGTGTGCAGGGCCTGGTCCCCAGCTCTCTGGTCCCCTCCAGTGCCTCCAGCGCGGGCCCTGGGGATCCCCACCACCCTTGGCAGTGCTGGGGAGGGACCAGGAACCTTCCAGGGTTGAAGGACCGGAAAGCAGAAGCATGTGACCCATTTCCCAGGAAGGGGCTGAGGCGGCGACATCCTCAGGCACTGCCCCGAGTGGCCCCGCACAGTGGCGGTTGATTCTCCAGCTCTAGGAGAGGAGAGCACGCAAGGATTCCAGCCAAGGGTGCGGCGCCCGGAGGACCCTCAGGCCGCCAACCGAACCCGGCAGGGAGAAGGTCACGGCTGTGCTGGCCCAGGTGGAGCCCTGGCACTGTGCTGTGTCCTCCTGGACAGCAGCGGCCAGCTGGGGACGCACTGCAGCACCATGTCCACCGCGGTGCCCTGCGTTTGCTTAGTCAGAGGGCGGAGCAAGGCGAGTCGCCCGCAGCCCGTCAGGGGACGATACGAAAGCTCTCCAGGAAATAAACCGCCCACCGGAGCACCCTGTGCCCACCAGGGTCCTAACAGCAGCAGCTGCTGGGATGGGCACTGCCCCGCACTGGACGCCGGGCCTAGTGGCCTGCAGTTCCCAGGTGGCACTGGCATTTCCTGCTCTGTGACCTTGGGCCGTTACCCAGCCTCTCTGCCCTGTTTGCCCTCGGGTCTGAGGCTGTGGCTGTGCTGAGGGCTGAGGGGGGCGCCCTTCCCAGGTCAGACCGCCTGGACTGGTGCCCATCGTCAGTGTGCCGAGGACCTGGAGCAGCCTGGCACAGGCACTGCAGAGCACAACATGGCCCCGGTACTCTCTCTCTGTCTCTCTCTGTCTCTCTGTCTCTCTCTGTCTCTGTCCCTGTCTCTGTCTCTGTGTCTCTGTGTCTCTGTCTCTCTGTCTGCCTCTCTCTGCAACACTGGGATCTCATCGGAAGTGATCCCGCTATCACTGAGCTACGTGCCCGGCCCGCTTTGTTTTTTTACTCAGTCTTCCTAAAGTGTCCAGATTGACCTCAAATTTGCAACCCTCCTGCCTTAGCCTCCCAGGTAGCTGGGATTATAGCCTGTACCACCACTTCCGCTGCATTTGTATACAACCCTATTTGCTTCCTTTCCTTTGAGTTATCTGTTTCTATGAGATATTTGCATGTGTATACATATGGACGTATACACACGCATACATGTAACGTGTTATATGACGGGAGCACACATATCCCATGTGGATGTATGTGGTGCAGTACCTTCAAATTTTGTGTATTCGAATCAGTAAACCTATTTGGACATGGCTTTTTGTGTGTGGCTGTCTTCAATCACCTTTCTTACTTTTTGTATTATAAATTCTACTTTTTACAGTTTCCTTCTGGAATTTGTCTTGGTATAAGGAAGGAGGTAGGAATTAAATTCCCTTTTTCTGTTTGTTTTGTTTTTATTTAGAGACAAGTTCTCACTATGCAGTTCAGACTGGATTAAACTCACCATGTAGTCCAAGCTGGCCCCGAACTCACGGAGATCCTCCTGCCTTAGCCTCCCAAGTCCTGGGATTACCCACGCCTGGCACGGAATTCAGTTTTTCTGTCAGCTTCTTCCTGGCTTGTGACCAGTCACTGCGCCCACAGTTGATGTGGCGTCCCACCTTCTCCCTCCGATTCATGAACCTCTGGAGTCCCTGTGCCCTTGCAGGTCCTTTGTGGGCTCTGCTCAGCCCCCTGCGTGGGTGTAAATGCCCGATGCTGAGCGGGGCTGAGCGTGGTGGCTTCACCCTCAAGGAGGGCTGCCCGAGCTTCGTCACTTCCGGGGCAAAGCACCTGGTCTAGCCTCAGGATTTAACTATTGTATTTGAGATAAAAATCACTCACATGTCCCCTGTGGCCCCCCCCCCCCACTGAGGAGAGCAGTGTTGGTCTTGTGCTTAGGACGGGAGTGGTAGGGAGGTCATTTGCAGAGGAAATGCCAGCTTTCGTCCCCCATGCCTACACAGTTTCCTTCCCATCTCTGTTTCATATTACTCAGCAGTTGTTCACATCTTTGCATAGCTCTCTGAACCCCTTATTGGGTATTAAGCTCCTGAATGATTTTAGTGTCTCCTGCCCATTCCTGGGAGCCTTGGACTCTTGGCCAGGCGTCTGATCACTGCATTTTACGTGTGGCCTGGGCCCACGCAAGCCTTCGGGCTTGGGTGGGAGTTTCAGGCTCCCTAGGTGACAGGGCGGGTTTCACACTGGCCTTATCTTCTCTGTCCTAGGCCAGCTGCTGTTCCTGGTCACCCAGTGACACGCAGAAAGAGGGCGGGGCCGAGGGCAGGATGCTCTGACCAGCTGCAGGGAGGCCTGGCTTGTAATTAGCAGAGCCTTTAATAACTGAGATTCCTCCCTGGCTCCTGGAGTCAGCCTCAGAATACCAGCAGGGTGAGTCATGCACGGGTGCCATTCAAGTGGAGGGCAGCAGAGGAGGCCACCGTGCAGTTCAGTGAGCCATCCTGGGCAGTCCCTCTGAGGGTCAGCTCCCCAGGGGTGATGGCTTGGCTGAGCCTAGTGGCCGAGTGGCCAAGTCCTCTGACGGTGTGCGTCCTGCTTGTCTCCTGCCCTCAGTAGCTGCTGCTTCTCCCCAGCCAGACACCCCCGCCCGCCTCCCTTCTCCCAGCAGATAGTCTGGGTCAGCCCAGGCTGCAAGACAAGCTCATCTCTTTCCAAAGTCTTCAAGGGGAGTGAGTGACCCAGGCCACACCCGGCGACGGGGGTGAGTCTGTCCTGAACACGCAAGGGAAGCAGACTCGATGCCCAGCTGCTGTAGGCAGGGCTCGGGCAGGGCAGGGTCCCACTGAGGAAGCGTGAAGGGGCCCCGGGAGGACACAGGGTGTGCTGCAGTGGTGGCCGCGGCCAGCTTTGGGCATGGTGTCCTTGCCTGGGTGTACCTGTTAGCCCCGCGAAGACATTTGCTGAACTCTGCAGTTTTCTTGTGTATCCCTTGTATTAAAGGCAGATTTTAAGAGGTTCCAGTGTGCATTTTTCCGAAATTTGTTTTCCTAAATTGTATCAATGAAACTGGGGCACATCTGGGTTTCCAGGTCTCTGGAAATTACAGGCCACATTTTGAATATCAAGGACACGAGGGCCACATTCATCAAAGACAGAGTCAGGATGGAAATGTTTCTCCGAAGCCTGGCCCAGTGGCAGGGACTTTTCTTTTTCTTGACAAATCCTCTAAGATGATTTTTAGCATCTGAAATTCATCTTTCCCCTCCTAAGTTGAATTTCACGCTGCAAAGAAACAAATGTGTGCCCCCTCCAACCAAAGCCAGGAGCGAGTCACAAAGAGGTGCCTGTGGCCCCATGTAGGGGTGACAGGCACCCCCACCTTCTGGGCTGGGCGAAATTTCACCCTAGCAGCGGAGAGCCAGGACGGTTTGGCCCTATGACACTCTCCAAACCCGCATGGCCACTGTCGGGCACCCGAGGGTCCACCTCTGGGACCCTCCTGTGGGCCCCGGGTCCTCTACTGGGTGACCCATGCCTTCCCCAGTCACAGGGGGAGCAGGAGAGCCCCGCCCTACTCCCAGTGATGGAGAAGAGCCTGGGTTGACCAGAAAAACTGCAGCGCATGTCCCTTCTGGTGGCTCTGCATTCTTTCCTAGTGAAGTATGGTGCATGGGAAACCAGAATATATGGTCAGCATTCTTCCTATAAACAGAGCGATTGTGCCTTGTAAAAGAATTACTTAGTGATGACTGGAGCGTTGCCATGGTTACCCCCCACGTGGTCCCAGTGTGCTGCCAACGTGGAACGGGGAGGCTCAGTGCCCAAAGGACACGAGGCGGCTGCGGAGGCATCGTCTTGCTTCTCTGGGACCCTGACAGGGTGGTGGTCACTGCTGTACCCCGAGACCTGTGCCTGCCGAGCAGCAAACCCCCTGTCCCACACAGTCCAGGGAGCGAGGGAGAGTGGAGGGGATGCTCCAGCTGGTTGCTGGGGAGGTGTGTCCCCTCCGAAGGGCTTCCTCTGAGATTTCGCAGTGTGGACCCTTTGGGGGACTCTTCCAAGCCCTTCGGGTCCCACCGGAGGATGGGTTTCCTGCTGCTGCTAAACCACAGTGAGAAAATGCACCTCCACCTGTCCCCAGGAGAGTTAGCAGAGAGCGTTGCGCGGAGGGCCCTCGGGCTGGTTTCAGCAGAATCTCTCCTGTTTTCCCGGGTTGGGCGGGGACAGTCTGGCCCCGGGCCGCAGGGCTCTGTGAAGCTGGTGTGCCTTTGTGGCCAGGTACGTGCATGTGGCTGGTTCTCCTGCCCACCTTGTGGACGGGAGTCCATGACGGGTCACTCCCCACAGTACCCACAGTGGCCATGCGGACACTTCTGCCCCCCACTGACAATGACCACCGAGGAGCCGAAGACCACAGAAGCCCCGTCCTGTGCTGACAGGAGGGTCCTGATCCTGGACTCAGGCAGCAGCTGATCAAATGCCACAGTGGGGAGGTGGGGACCCAGAGCCAAGGCCCGAGGCCCCATGCAGTCTCCTTCTGCACAGCCGGGCGGGGACCTCGACCTGAGTGTGTGCAGTGGGTCCTCTGGTGGTTTGGGGAGCGATGTTTCCATGGATTTGGGGGTGCTTTCGGGATCAGTAGGTCAATGAGTGCAGGAGGCTGTGGCTTGGAGAGAAGCTCGCAGGAGCCAGGCCCTGGGACAGCCCGCTGGGGTCACCCTGAGCCTCTGTACACCGTGTGCGCCATCGATTGATGTGGCTGGTCCTGGGAGGGGCACGGTGGCCAACAGTCACCAGGGACACAGTGTCTGCCATTGGCTGTCAGTGCCCCAGGTGTGGTGGAGTAGGAGCAGGGTCTTGGAGGGGCGCTCAGGACACCTATAGCACCCGCTGCAGCGCCCTGGCCCCGCTCAGCCCGTCTACTCTGTGAGGCAGGCCTGCCCCGTCTGCGGAAGCCACTCCTCTGTTCCCAGGAGCCGCCGTGGGTCAGGACAGCCCCTCCACCTTGCACCGAAGCTGGTCTCGAGGAGGAACTGGTGCATCCTGTCCCCTGCCATGCCATCACCTCCATTGGCCCTGCTTCCATGTGCTGGGTGCCCCACACTGTCACCCCTGGTCATATGTCCTCCTCGGTCTCTCACGCGTGGGCAGGGGAGTACACAGTGGTAACATCTGAGTTCCTGCATGTTGGGAATGATGAACAGGGCCAATTATTCTGGTTCGAAGGCCAGTTTCCTGTCAGCATGACCCCTTCCTTCCCAGTCCTCTGGTCCCTGGATGAGGAGCCTGACCATACCGGGAGCAGCCATCGGGGAGGGTTGAGGCTCTTCCCGTGTCCCTGGAGACCTGGGCACCCAGACCTAGAGTTGGGGGGGGGACAGGACGGGCAGGTCCTTATAGGCACCCTCAGTGGGACCCCTGCCTTCCACCTGTGGTTCTCAGGCCATGACGCCTGCCTGCTGCGGACACACACCTTCTAATGGCTGTGGATTCAGGATGCACCGTGTGCTGGACGAGGGACCCGTCCTCACCATCTGAGTCACTTTGTGCTGCTACAACAACCCGGCCCCAAGGATGATAGCTTAGGCACAGCCTGCACTGGAGGCTTACCCTCCCAGGGCTGGAGAGGTTCGGGCTCACGTGGTGGCAGGTTTGGCGAGAACAGCTTTCTGCCCCTAGGATGGCGCCTTGAATGCCGTCTGTCTAGAGGAGACAAACTTACCCTCGCTGCGGAGGGGAGAGGGCAAAAAGCAGCTGGCTGGGTCCCTGGGGCCCCTTCATGACAGCGCTAATCCATGGAGGACACTACAAAGGGATACCTCACTGCACCCACCCAGGGGACAGGGGCGCCCGAGTGATTTGGGGAATAAATATGATTCTGAGTTTCATAAAGCATGGAGGTTGTCATTTGGGGAACACTGACTTTTGCCTTGCAGTGCTGGAGATGGAGCCCAGGTTTCCAGGCCTGCCAGGCCAACTGGGCTGCCGAGCCTCCCCTGCCCTGAGGTTCCCTGTATTACGCTTCCATGTTACATTTTTATTATAATTGTGCTTCCTTATCTCATTTGAGCTGTGAGCTCTTGTTTTTAGGTGCACGCTGGGTGGCGGAGTGGGGTCCCCGCACGGTCAGGGCCTCTGGGGCCTCCCTGGCCTGGGCGGCTCTGCAGGGCCTGTTGGGGACTGTGGTCCCTGGGGTCCCTGAGCTGCCCCCAAGACGCTTCTGCAGTATTTCTGGCTGAGAGACTCTCTCTAGTGCCTCTTGCTGTTTATCACACATCTGGAATATTCTCGGGAGGTGCTGCAGCGGAGTGGGCATTTTTTTCTAACTGTGGTGACTTTCCCCGGAAGCTGTTGGCCCATGACTCTGGGCTGTTTTGGGACCTCATGCTCCCACAGGCGTCTTCATGGTCTGGGACTGGCCTCACTCCGTGCTGCCCTGAAAAACTGCCTCCTACCCATGTGCAGCTCTGAGTGACCTCAGGCAACACCCTGTCCCTCTCTGAGCTCTAGTCTCATCTGCACTATAGAGAGTGGGCGAAGAGTTCCTTTCCTTGATGCTCCTCATCAGTATAATGGAGGCCTGGAGGGCCGAGGGAGTGGTGATTGATTAGTGATGTCTGTCTTGGGGACCAGAAAGAAGAGGGTGTGTAGGTGTCTGCAACTCACTGTCCTCAGACCAGATGGGGCTTTGTCATCTGTGTCCCTCAGCATTTCCACTCCTCCCTCTGTGATGAAGGTGCAGCGTGACCTTGTTGTTAGCACTGGGGAACCTGAGCTCAGAGAAGTGGTGGTCCCCAGGGCAGAATTGGGTGTCATGTTGTGTGCAGGTGGAATCCCTGGAGACCCTTGTGGTGCTAGGGGAGACCCTGTGGTGGGGGACAGAGTCCTCTTTGGGGTGGGGACAGCATCCTTCCTATGTGAAAGACAGTGTCTTTCCCCAGGCAGGGGACGGTGCCTGCTGCTTGGTGGGCAGGGGCTGGGACTGCCCACCGCTGGGCCAGCTGTGCCCCTCTGTGGCCCGGCCTGTCTGGGGAGACACCGTGTGTGACCCCGGCAGTGCCCGCCTGTAAGCGCAGTGTGGTCTTCCCAGATGTCGCTCCTGTTCCCACCTCCAGGGCCCAATTGCTTCAGCCTGGAGCTTTCTTTTTCATGCTGGTCTCCCTTCCTGGCTCAAAAGATTTGTCTCTGTCTCTGCTCGGTACCCATGAGGATGGGCATACAGTAGGGTCACAGATCTCTGTGGCTGGGTGGCCTTTTAACTTGGTGTTAAAGTGACAGAGACATAAGGGAGCAGCTCGAGCCCATGTGGTGTCCTAACTCCCACCTGCTCGCCCTCTCGAGCCGCCCGGGTTCCTCAGGGAAGGTGGGCCAGGCCTCACGCCCAACCTCCTCTGGCCGGTACCTCCTGCAGTCGCACCCCAGCCTGGTCCCGGCTGACCTCCCTCCTCGCTGCCCACAGAGCAGAGCAACCAATGAGCCTTCCTGGGGATGATTGCAGCTCTCTCTATTAGACCTTGACTCACAGTCTGAAAGAAAACGTGCTTCCAGCATGGCTGTGGCCCATCCTTCCCTGAGGACTCCCTGTCCAAGCCATGCACCCTGCTGGCTCCTCCCTGTTGGCTGCGCTGCGACCTTCCACACAGCAGAGCCTGGATGCTCCCGCTCAACTACCGCTCAACTCCCTGGGCCACTGGGGTTTGGCTCGAGACCTGGGCAGGAGGAGACAGAGGGAGGGAGCCATCTGGGGAGGAATCAGAGTCCAGACAGAGAGGAAATTGTCCGGAGATGCCTGGAATGGCAGGAAGAAGAGATCCTGAACAGCCAAGTTCAACCGAAGGGGACCAGTGCTGGGCATGGGCCATGCCCAGTGAGGCTCTAGGACCCTGAGCTGGCCCTGGATGCCTTGCTCTGCTGACACTGGGGACCTGCTGAGTCTGAGGGTCACCTGAGCGGGAGGGATGCCTGTCCTTCTCCCATCTCTGGGACCTCAGCCAGGCCTGTGCAGGCCCCCAGAGGGGTGGGGGACCCAGGGGCAGAGCAGAGGCCAGGGTGGACATGCTGGGGCCTCCCCATGGCCCTCTTGGACAGGACTCAGAGCGGCATCTCCCTGCCTGGCCGCCCTGCCTCGTTGGGGCCCTCTAGGAGGAGCCCCAGAACCCACCGAACCTGAATCCCTTGGCTGCAGTAGCCTTGACCGCATGTCCTCCCAGAGGGCAAAGCCGGGCAACTCGCTCAGGGCCAGGGAGATGGCACAGGGTGAAGGCTAAGTTCCGGCTCAGGGAGCCCAGTGTTTCTGGCTCTGGCTTTCCTGGATGGTTTCCCCTGGCTGAGCTGGCCTGGGAAGGGACTGGTCAGAACCTGGCACCCAGGGGCATCCTGACACTGGATGGCACTGGACAGTGGACAAAGGTCCCATCCGCTCAGGTAGTGGCTGTCTGAGTTGGGGGCGAAGTGGCACTGGGCTCTACCCCGAGAGCCACCCCAACAGCTGGTGTCTAGTGCTGACACCCATTCCCAGGCCTGTGTGTGGCAGGCACTCTTTCCGTGTTGTGTGCCGGGCTGGTGCCAGCCCTGCTGTCCCAGTGTGAGGGGCTGGGGCTCCCCATTGGGTGGGGAGTGGGCAGGAGTAGAGCTGGCATGGGGGTCGTCTGTCTGTCCTTCCTCTCCAATCCTCCCAAGCGGGCTTCTTGGGAGGACATGGGGCAGGGCACATCCCACACGTGCATCAGTGCCAGGCTGATGACAAGGGTGCCACGCACCATCGGGGGGACTCACCAGCTGTCAGGAGGCCAAGTCTGTGTGGCTTTCTTCTTCTCTAGGTATCTGAGGCTCCTCCAGCCCCGAAGCACTCCCAGCAGAGCCGTCTCCTGGTCCTTGAGGGCATTTTCTGCGTGACTCTGGAAGGTGCCAGGCCTCAGTGTTCATAGAAAGCCACTTGAGGGTGGTGTCCCTCCAGCTGGTGAAGTCCCGTCCCCCCACACTTGCTGCCTGGGAGGGGTGGGGTGGAGGGGGGCCAGTCCACTCCAGCACTGGGAGAAGTGGTGAGAGGTGAGTCTGAGGGACACAGAGGCAGTGGTGCAGCGCAGGCCTGGCAGAGGACCCGGGCGAAAAAGCCGAGTGCTGCAGGAGCCAGGGAGGCTGTGCTGTCAGGAGCAGGGGACCAGGTGAACAGGGAGGTGGACAGGGCAGGGGAGCAGCACTAGGGACTCAAGGAAGAGGCTGAAGTGTGAGGGCTGGGGTGGGTAAGGCCCAGGAGGTGGTTCAGTGGGGTCCCCTCTCATGTGGGGTGGGGGACATCTGGGTGTCACTGCCCTGGTTGTTGCAGGGGACATTCAAACTGCAGCACTGTCCCTGCTGGCGTCCTGGCGGACTGGAGTCCTGGGTGCCCTCTCGATAGCTGTGTGCACAGACTACCACCTGAGCAGACCCCTGGGCTCACCACTGAGGGGAAAGTGTTCCCTGGGTCTCGAGACCTCCACTGTAGTTCATGTCCAAAGCCACGGCAGACATCACCAATCTACTACTGAGCTCCCTCCTGCTGAGAAGAGCAGTTGTCCTGAGCAGAGTCCTTGTGCTCTGCCCTGCAGTCCACCGAGGCAGGACCCCAGCGGCTCCCAAGACGAGTCCTTGGCGGTGCTGGCCAAGAATCTACCATGTTCCCTGGTCCACAGGATGGGCAGGGCAGATGGTGCCTTGGCCCGCGGCGACCTTTGTCTCTCAAGGATGGGCTGTGGAATGTGCTCTGGGCAGGGACCAGAGCATTGCCTGAGAAGAGGAGGAGGTTCCTCATGGGCATCTGGACGCCAGACGCAAGGGCTGAGCTCATTCTGGGGCCAGGCCAGCAGCTGTCCCCAAGGGTCCTGAGCCAATCTGGGCCTGGTGTGGGGTCAGGGCAGGTTTGACCTCAGCACTGAGGCCCAAGGTCAGTGGTCCACAGAGGACGAGCGTGTCGCCTGTCCTGGTTGTGCATGGTTCTGGTTCTCGGAGATTCTGGGCACAAAACTGGGGACCTCAGGGAGGCATGGTGAAAGTGACCAGCGGTCTCACATTCCCCCAGCCTCCCACCACTGGCTGTGTGGCTGTGAGTGTTCCTTTGGGCCACTGTTTCCCTATCCTGTGGCCATTGTCCTGCCAGACTGTGCTTTCTAGGCCAGCAGTTATGAAAAGTGTCCAGAGGAAGATGCAGCAGAGGGGCCCTAGCACGCTGGATGACAGTCCCCAGAAGGCTTCCAAAGAGCCAGCTGAAGATCTCAGGAGCCTGTGTTGACCTCAGAGCTGGGCAGGGTGGCAACTCCATCTGGAGCCCTCTGATGACCTCAGTATTACAGAGGGAGGGCACAGGGACTCAGGCCCGCATGTGCAGCTGGCAGGTGAGGGCCTGAGTGGGACTGGGAGCCCCCACTGTCACCCCATGCAACTGCTTTCCCACTGGGGGTCCTCAGGATTGCTTCTCCCTCAAAGGCCATCCAGTCTCTTGAGGCCCAACTGGAAGTTACAAGAGTAGGACTGGGGTCCATGGGGAGCCTTCAGGAGCACCTCCTGCACACCAAGCTGTGTCAGGAAAGAGGCCCCACCCTAGGGTATGACCTCTTGCCATCGGGGCTGGGCAGAGGCTCCAGTACCAAGGGGCAGCAGGGAAGCCCCACGGATTGCAGCTCGCATCACCCCCATCTTATAGACCAGAGGCCAAGCCCCCTCCCTAGGTTTGCAGGGCAGTGTGTAACCGTGTCCCTGACTCTACCCCAGCCATGTGCCAGTCAGAGGAGGAAGGTAGGCTCCCGCCAGCCCTCAGGATGCCTGGGGGCCGGAACTGGGGAGGGGTCTCCCCAAGAAGGCCTTGACCCCAAACACCAGAGCCAGTGGCCTACCCAGCACTGGGACCACGGCATCTGCTCCTGTAGACTTGGCCCAGGTGGCCTGCCTGCCTCTACCTTTATCTGCCTGAGCCTCTGCAGTCTTTGTGGAGGAGCATTTACAGGGAGACACAGCTCCATGGTGCCCTGCAAGTGAGGTTCCTGCAGGACCGGAAGCAAGCCAGGCACGGGATCAGGAGGTCCCCAGGCCTGGCTGAGCACCCCATGCAGGAGGACCACTTGGCCTGCAGATGCAGTGAGGATGGCAAGGGTCCGCATGCGGGAGCCCTAAGTTGTCATGTGGTGGTCGCTTGTTCCCTCTCCAGTCCCCGCGGCCCCACTGCTCCGGGCTGTCACGCTGCGGCAGCGTTTGGCCACCAGATGCTACCGGGCCCCTTGCGTGTTTTCTCTTTCTGGGGATTCATGTTCTTTCTGCTAACATGTTGACTTTCTGGATGAGAATAATTTTTTGGTTTTCTTTTCCCTGTAGACTTTATTTTTACTGATTTATTTAAAGACTTCATCCTAAGATATATTGCTAAACAATGGAGTAATTGAATGTGTGTATGGGCACCAGTGTGGCATTTTAATACCTGCTTGCAAGGTGTCACAGTCAGATCAATGCAATAGTGTCTCTACCACCTCAGACATTTAGCATTTCTTTGTGTTGGAAATATTGGGTCTTCTCTACCACCTGCTTGAAACGGACAGTTGGTGGATGCCCACAATAGTGACCCCTGTGGTACAGAACCCCAGAAGTTGTTCCTTCTGCCAGTGTCACTCTGACGCAGTAACCATCCTCTGTCTGCCCCCTCTGCCTCCTTCCTAGCCTCTGGAAGCCCCTCTCCAATTCTTTCTTCTCTGAGCTCCTGGGCAGTGGGCTAGAAGGCCTGGGTGTGACTTGAAGAGCACATTTGGAGAGGTGCAACTGTCTTGCACCAGCTTATGTACAGCCTCCTGCCATGACCTGCCATGCAGGAGTCCCTTGCAAGGTGTGACCCACACGTGCACTGCCCGGCAGGGCTGCAGTTGGGAGCGAGGCAATGGGCTGCCCCATTGGCCTTGAATCAGGTCCTCCCATGAAGACCCCAAGAGATGTGGCCCAGGACTGAGGCTCAGGTGGACTCACTCGTTCAGACCACATTCCCGAGATCCTAGGGGTGCAGGGGCCAGGAGATGGGGTTCACGGATCTTGCTGTGACCTCCGTTGCAATAGCAAAGTTCATTTGGTATCAACTATGTGGCAGCCACCATTTTAAGTGCATCTGTGTGTCTTGTGTCATTGTCACCACACAGCTCTGGTCTTGATTGTGCATCAGGGAAAACTGAGGCAGTAGGAGAGGAGCAGGGTCACTTGCTCCAGTCACAGGAGTGGGACTGGCAGAGCCAGGACCCAAACATAGGCTGTGCAGGCCCGGTCAAGTGTGCCCAGATGGTGAGCCTGGTGTGCGGCTTGTGTGGGGCTCCAATGCCTTCTGCTTCCTTTTGTTTGATGAGAGAAACACATTAGGGTCTTTATTTTTATTTATTTATTTATTTATTTATTTAATTAATTAATTTATTTTTTGGTACTGGGGCTCAAACTCGGGTCCTTGCGCTTGTACAGCAGGCAGCAAAACCACTGAGCTAAATCCCCGGCCCCTTCTTTATTTTTATTTTTAAATTTTTTGGTGCATATGTCCATCTGATTGTTTTAGCACTAATTGCTGAAAAAGCTCCACTTTTTCCTTAGAATTGTCTTTACAGCATTGTCCAAAATTTGGGGCATGGTGCCCTGAAGCAACAAATTGGTTAAGCATGAATCCAACAAAATATGTGCAGGATCCATACTGGAAAAATACAGAACACCGAGGAAAGAAATCAAAGAAGATCTAAACATATGAAGAGAGAATAGGGGATAGGTTGGGGGAAACATTTGCAAATTTAATATCCAGTGAAGGACAAGTGTCCAGCATGTACAAAGAGCTCTTAAAACTCAACAGTAAGAAAACAGCCAGATAAAACCAGAGCAAGAGAACTGAACACATGCTTCACAAGAAAGATTCACAGCAGATAAGCACTTAAAAATATGCACTGTCATTTGTCCCCAGAGAAATGCGAATGAGGTTAGCAGCAAAAGCCCCTCAGAGGAGCTAATGGCCACAAGTGGACAAAGACAAACAATGCTGGCCAGGGTGGAGCAGCGGGGGTCTTCAGGTGGGAGGTGAGAGAGTGTTTCTGATGACTTTAAATGTGGACTGATGTAGTTGCTGGGTGAGTTGGGATTTCTAATCCGCACAAAACCCTGCATGTGTGTGATTGTCGTAGTGTGACATGCAATCCCGGGACCCCAGGATGTCCTTGGACAGATGACTAGCCGGGCCTCAGTCACCCATACCATGGCATTCCAGCCCTGTAGGATGGAGTCGGCTGTGAATCCCACAGAGGTGAAGCCATCTCAGGCTCAGTTTGTGAGTGACGGAGTCCAAAGGCCTGTGTCATGCAGCTCCCTTATGTGACATTCAGGAAGAGGCAACACCTGAAAGAGAAAACAGAGCAGCGGCTGCCCAGGTCTGTGGGGACATGGCTGAGGGCAAAGGGTGGGGTTATGGGGAGTTTTCAGGGTAGTGGCATTAAACTGCGTGGCACTGAGGCACTGGACACATGGCACCCTGCAATTGTCAGACCCCGTCCAACCTTGTGGCATGGGCAGTGACCCTTCATGAACATCACCTGACCGAGGAGTCCCAGGATGAGCTGCAAGTGAGACAGAAGTCCTCCGTGTCAGGAATGTGTGGCATGTGTCTGAGGGTGGGGAGGGCACTGAACTGCACCACTGTGGACCGAGTACTTGGACTAGACTCTGTGAGACCGAAGAGGACAGGTGCCATGGGGCAGCCGTGCCCACAACTGAGCATGCTGAGTGAGGGTAGGGGCGCTGGGGTCCCTGAGGACAGGGGTTCTCACTATTGGAGTCCAGCACAGGAGGTGACAGCCAGGAGTCGGTTGTTTGTTGGAACAGAGGTCGCCATGGTCACTTATTTGTCAACAGCGGGCTGGAGGGAGCTGGGCACTGAGTCTGTGGGAGCTTTCTGTACTGCCTCTGCGAGTTTTCTGCACATTCAAAAGCTATTATAAAATTTAAAATGCATTTGTATGCCAATGTCATCAAGAGTTCTACCTAACTTATCTTCCAGCAAGTTTAGTGTTTCTGTCTTAATATTTAGATCTTTAATCCACTTTGATTTTAGTTTAGTGCATGGTGATAGGTATGGGTCTAGTTTTAATCTCTGACAGGTTGAAATCCAGTTTTTCCAAC